>JALDNG010000697.1:0-257873 GCA_024349245.1 Neodontobutis hainanensis
TTTTGTTATTAAATGATAATCCACTTAAGGACTGAATTTAAATTTACTCTCATCGAATCTTTCGTAAATCATTTATGACAGGAAATTATTTCATGTAGTATCATCTACTACAATATACGCTTAAGAAAACTTAATGAAAGATCACATTTATTCAAGATATAGTAAATAAAATTGCAAAATATTAGAATCTGTATTCTAAATTAACACGCATAGTGTTTGAAATGATACGGGAGTAAATATGCAAAGTAATAAACAGGCGGGCGGTCTGCGCTTTCATGCGATTTTATTTATTTTTGGACACTCATTTAGCATATCTGTCATATAACACTCAAAACATTCCACTTTATATTCCGTGGAATTATGAAAGGCCGAAAAAATCATTTCATCTATCTATGAAATTTAACAAACAGTTAGGTATTTTTCACTTTATTAATTGTTTGGGTGGTTAATTTTCATTATAAAACGTAAAATGGATGGATATTTTGGTTTAAGCTCAACTTATTTACCAAGTTTTTAAAATTTAGGTCTTTAATAATTTTATGTATCAGCAAAACTGTGCTCATGACGTACTTGGTAATTTTATTCTAATCCGTCCATTATCTAAAACATCCAGGAAATTTTAACATTACAAACCACTAAAAATCTGGTATATTGATTTTTAAGCTGTGTGTGCATAAGAGTTAGTCTACATTGAATGATTATAGAATTTATCTATCAACTTAATAATTCTCTAAATCCATTAAATTCTTGAAAAAGCTTCAATAATATTTTAAATGATTATATCATTGAGTAATTAATTAATATACGAACAAATGACAGTTGATTTATCAAATAGAGCTCTTTATAGATTCTGCATTTCAATGACATATTTTTATTTCCTTTAAAACTCATACCATGTTGTGTGTGAAAATACCGCTTGTATCTCAGACATCGAAATTCGTATATCAATTCTGACCATTTAAACGTCAAAATCTTGTTCATTTTCGTTTATTTTTAACATTCATCATGGGTGACTCTCGGAGTGAAAATAAAGACGTCCCAGTGTCCATATCAGGCGAAATTGATGCAGACATGAGAAAGAAATAAACCCGAAACTCAGAAGAGGAAAACCTGGTGTCTAGTAGAACCCGACGACGCACTGTAGGATTCAAGAATAACAATATTTCAAATGAAGTAGGGAAAGAACTGTGGCAAAGACGTGAGAAGGTCACTCATCGTCTGTTATAGCTTTGATTATTGGTAGGAACTAACAGGCCTTTGCACAATATCATAAGGAATATGAAAAAACTGGATAATGTTTCAATCAGAGCGTGACTGGGATGGTGTTCGGCATTAACTAGCGAGGAAAAGGGCAGTTACACTCTTATGTTGATCAATAATGTTCTGTCATCATGGTAGAACTTTTAAATTTGGTTACGGAAAATATAACTTTGGTGTCTGGGTGTAAGGAATATGGAGACAAAGATAGGGGCAAGAGCAGCATTTGATTTTATTTATCTTGACCGGGAACTCAAAATGATGATCTAAACTTCTTTTTTTTCAACTAAGTTTGGTTCAAGGTGATTAATAGACCCAGCGGTGGTAAAAAGTAAAATTAGGAAATCAGCTTTTGTAAATGTACATGCTCCAAAAGTCGGGATATTTATGTTGTGATTACAATAAAACGCAATGGGATGCTCCATCAAAATATTCATGAGAAATCTGTTTATTTTGAAGATTTCAAAAAAGCTCTTACAAACCTGAGAGCCGTTCGTAAAGTAAAGGGAATTCTTTATCCCATTTTTATAATGAACCATTCGCTAATTCCCCAATTTTAAGGATTGATCAAGGACTCGGAGATAGCACCATATAACTTAAAGTATTTCCTCATCCTTTACCCGTTTTTGAGCCCGATTGAAAACTTTTGTTTAGTTTGGAAAAATATGGTTGTTCGTGATGGTGAAACTAAGTTTAATTGCTGTAATTAATATGCGGAGAATTTGAAGGAATTATTTCCGAACATTGCTGATGCTTTTTTCGTTAAATATTTGACTGTTTGGTGAAATTCTCACACATAGTAAGTAAACAAATAAATTGTCTCCACTAAGGTCAATTTATTTTATTGCAACTTTATTTAAACTTGATCGCAAAAATTATAAAAAGTTTAATTTCCAAAGTTAGCTAAGTTGATCGAAAAACCCTATATACCAAAATTCTACCAAATGATTTTGACAAAGTTTGCTTTTATAAACACTTGGTCATTAATATCGAAGTTTTTCACAATTTGCATCTATTTTCGACCGTAATGCAATTGACTATTTCAACCACTCGATCTATTATTCATAATAGATTTTCAGTTTGGTTTCGTTTAAAGCGTTGTGTACTCAAGATTATAAGAAGTTTCTCCTGTCTTTTTTTATGTAATCATATTTGAATCTCAACTTTTCCCTTTAATATCCAGGTCAGATATCTTCAAAACATACCTTTATTTGTTCCTATCATGAAAGTAGTTTCGTTTTTTTTAAATAATCTCAACGAATATTCATTACCTTTGATTATAGATTGTTTGCTCATCGTCACTTTTGTGGAAGAATGCTTACATGGTATGATTACGGTCATTAGGTACCCGTTCATAAATAGCGGAATGAGTTTTATGATTTCTATCTTCATTTTCTTTTGATTATTTTCACTTTTAATTAGTTATAAAATTGGAGGGGAAAGATTATATGTGTGTGATATAATATTATTAATAAGATAGCTTAAAATTTGACAGTTATAATTGGTTTCCTCTGTTTGAACAGATGTATCTCTAGCTTCCATAGTTATCAAGATCAATTATTTGGCAGTAAACTCAAAAGTGATTCTCTTATAAAGATTATTCTCAACACTCAAATAGTTGAGGATCTCTCAAAGAGATTGACACATTTTTGCTCACATCACACACTTATATTTAATTATCTTGGTACTATTTTAGGAACTACCACACGTGTAGCATTATGTACATTTTTTAATTTCCTATATACCCTGTTGACTCGCATAAATAATCAAGTTTAGATCTCCTGAGATTCTTAGATGCTACAATTCAATCTATAAATGAAATAAATTTATCTTTAATTGATGTGAATTTATAGTTTATAAAATATTTTGACTTAAATTCAAAGTAGAGCTATATAGGGTCACCCCAGTTCTAAAAGCTTTGGTTCTATAAATCTGTTTATTGATGATTGATTGAGCGGCGAATTTTCATTCTGTGAATCCAGCTTCAATTTTAAATCGATCAAAATGTAAAAATTATCTTCTTTCAATTGAATTCGAGATTACAACCTCTACAAAGAGAGTTTATTTATTCGAATTGAACCAATTAAAAAGAACACTTTTTCAAAGCCTATCTTTAATTTAAGTATATTTTCAAGAGGTTCATACTCAGTAATAGATGCACTGTGGTCCAAACAGCTAGTTACGGAATTTAGGAAATGTTGTTTATGGCTAAAATAGTGTTTTCTCTGTACAAGGTTCGAGAAGAGTTTTACCTTAATCCTTTATTAAAATTAACATTCTATGTAGGAGTAAACCCTAACTTAGAGAGGAGAAGGATCTTTAACCTCAATGGGTTGTATTGAATTATCGAAACGTATCATATTATCTGTACACATAAGTCAAGTTTTATCAAAACGAGATTATAAACTTTGATAAAATTTAAATGTAGAATTACAAAGGATTTATCTTAATGCTGATCTAAATTTGGTTAACAACATGAGCATGAAGGATATGAAACGATTTAAAGATCAAAGTATTGATTAAAGTTAATTAACTTTTCAAATAAGTATTTAAATCTTTGTTTATTTCTATTTTCTCAGCAAAATTCGTTTTTATTTTTGAGGTGCTGAGTAAAGGGCCTTCCATCAATTGACATTAAAAATCATCATCTCTGTGATACACGTTATGTGTTTTTAATTTTTATTTCAATTCGTGAGAGAATTTCTTGTTCCTCACTTCCAATTAATTTGACGATTTATGAGCACTGAATCATGTAAACCCGAAAACAGAAAAATTTTCTCTACAGAAATCTTTCAAAAAGGAATTAATCTGATAAATTAGAGTTCTGGTCTCTCAAGGAGGAAAAATTCTTCATTGTTTGTAATATTTAGACCATTTTAAAACTTTTCCAACCACGAACATTGAATTTTGGCTTATTTTTGTTGATAAAATAAAATATTTTCTTGTTTTGTTATTCTTGACTATATACAATAAAAAGCGTGTTTTGTACACGGGAAGTAGTTTTTGTATTTTTATTTTTCCACAGATTCTAATACATCCCGTAGGTTTAGAATATTTACCAAGGAAGATGTAACAACTAAATTCGATGAAATATAGCCAACCTATTCAGATATCAAATTAATTACAAGTCTACTATTCTCTACTACGACGCTTTATCATTTTGAAATAAAAATTATCGTCATGATAAATTATGAGAATTAACATGAATGAAATCTACCAATGGTTTTTTAATCCTTAATTCCTCAGCTATTTTATGTTGTATAAAATCCTTTATTTGTAAGGAGGTATTTCATATGAATTTTATTCTCTCGTTTTATTGTATAGTATTTAAACTTATCATCAACCCGAATATTTTCATTTTATAAATCCTATCTCAGCCATAAATATGTTCATCACATTTACCAATGATATATTAGCAAGAATTTCTGGTATTCTATCCAAGTTTGACATTTATTCGAGTTGATCCAAGTCTGATGATATTATTATCTGTCGACCATTTTAATCATCACCAAACCTTAACAGTGAGTGAGATATTCAAACTATTATTTCTTTATTTCTACATAATAAGGACGGCTTTGTGTAGATTCCCATTTCTTAAAGTGTATTGATTACGCCTTTCAAAATATTCTCACCGTAAGTATCTTTATTAAGAATGATGTTCTTGTCTACTTTTTAGGATGAACAGAAAAGACATAAACCGTACAAAATAACTAGGCATTAAATCTTAAATTCGTGTCAATTTTGATAAAATCCTTTTTACTTTTTTTTGAACCAAAGAGACAAACTCTATTTTTACGTCACAAAAATTGTTCTTTTCGTTTTGGGTATACTTCCGAACCGTGTTTTTTCTTTGGCACGCCTTATGAACTATCTTTAAGTTTCAATTAAATGTTATTTTAGTCTTCAAAATTGGTTGTGAGCAACATTATAGGGTCTGTTCAAACGATTTAAAGATGAATGAGAGAAATGTTGCGATTCGCATTTTCGAAATCCTTCTTGATTCCCAAATATCTATCAGCGATACTTAAACAAAAGAATACCCCATTAATAACTCTTTTTGAGCACTATTATCATTATGACCGGTATGATTTGAGACTGTATTTCATACCTGAATAATCTCAACGCTGGAATAAGGTGGTTAACATACAGAACCAAGATAAATTCATGCATTTTTTGTCTGTTAGTTGTATCCTCTTATGTAAAAAAACTTTGGGGTTAAATTTTTATCTAATTTTCAAGCATATCTGAACGAAACTGAACCACCTCTCGGAAGCTCAAAAATCCGGGCGAGTTTTCACAAGAATTTTACAGTTTTTTACTTCAATAATTTTGCCTGAAAACGCCAGTTGATATCCCTGTGAAGAGTTTATAGTTTATAAATATATGTGATTCCTCCAATTTTAATCTTGGGCTCAAAGTTCTCATATAAAACTACGACTCTTTCTAAGTTTCGTACATATCAAACAAAACTTATCTTTAAAAAATATAATGTATGTAATGAAAGAGAATAAATGTAGCCTTCTTATTTATACCTGGCTATGTGTAATGAAGCAAAATAATGTTGACATAATAATACGCGAATTTCTTAAAATACGCTTAATCTTTGAATTCATGTTATATTCATTTACGTCTATAATTTTCATAGCTTAAATTTGTACTCATTAATGATTTTTCTCCTTTTCATGCTTTGAAATCACTAAAATGTATTTCGCCTTTTGAACATGTAAGATATTGTTTAAAAGCTAACGTTTTTTAAAGTTAAACGAATCTTTAATATTTGATTCTTATGTTCTAATTCGTATTACGTGATCAAGTCAAATTCGTGAAAATTATTCATGTATGTTTCGTAATATCCTCTCAAAACCTCATCCATTATGTCTTTGAATGTTAAAATTTTAACATTTTAGAAACTAGTTGACTTTTAATAATAGGTTTATAATTACGCAGTATTTTTTGTTTATTTCTTAAAATATATTTTAATGAAAATAATAAGTGTGTTCTCTCAGATTTGTGAAGGAGTTTTGAAATAAACTTAAATATCATGTTTAACAAAAGGATCCGAAACGAGTGAGAATTTTCTCAAATTCGAGAAAATTTAAAAGATATTAAAAATAATGCATCGACACCCTCATACAATAAAGATAGTTTTTTATGCTTCTAAACATTCAAGTCTCTTTTTAGATGAGATTCTTAAAATTTCAAACAGATTTTTTGTGAAATATTTTTGTAATAACTCATGAAATTATTCTTCAAAATTTCTTAAATAATCAGTTTTTGTTTATCTATTATTATGCCAAGTTAGAAAATAAGAAATTTGTTCAAATATAATGCCAGGTTTTATAAATATGTCAATATAACAATCTTAAACATTATTCTGAAAAGTATAAATACTCATTCTGGTATAGGAACAGACTTGTCCCCATGGTCGACACGCAGTTCTTTCAAAAATTATTAAATGAGTTAATAAATATACTTATTATTGTGATTAGGAAATAAGGTAAAAGTTATTTTTGATAAAAATCAGAATTTGACCATTATCTATTTAGATTTTGAAGTTTAAATTCCTTGAAGCGTATTGGTAATTTTTTTGGATTCGTTATTACATTTTCTTACGAAACTTATAATAAAATAACTAATGTCTTTAAAATCTTCATGAAGAAGACTTTAGATTTACAATGAAGAAAGTAATTTTATGATAAGTTTCATTGTTTAGAAGTAAAAATACAAACATGAAAACCCTCAAACCTAATCATGAATGAGAACGGTCATCTACTTCTCCACTATCATATGGAGGAAAAATTATGCTTAAATTATTTCGAATAAGGTTATTCGTTTTGTGACAAACTCCTGTAGACTTAGTTATCGAGTCGTATGAACTTTTTTGAACCTGAAGTGAAGTATCAGAAAATCTAAAATTTATGATAACTCATTCTCTTAATGGCTTACTTTAAATTTTGTTTTCATCAACTATATACCGCTCAATGTTTATTAATTATTTTATACAATAAAATAAAAAACAATTGAAAAATTTTTGAAATATAAATTAGAAAACTACTTCATCTAATTACCTTTTAAAATTCATAGATCAGTTCAAACAATCTAATTTAAGCATACCCCCTAAACGGTTCATGTTAAAATACAACATCCATCATAACAATTTATGAAAAAAGACAAAATACAAAAAGTTTTGTCACAGTAGAGACGTGAGTGTTAAAAGACTCGATATTAAGCTTCTTTAGAAAATTAGGAGTTTCGACACTGTCATTAGCACGAACGCTGAATTAGATTCAAAACACACAACACGTTTCGTTATCAATAAGATAATTTATTGAAGATAGTTCAATTATTTATCAAAGTAAAATCACAATAATGGTTGTGAAATACGTCGAGATTCTAAAGTGGAAGAAGTTAAATGCCATTTTAGAATATAAGTTTTAAAGATAAATTTAACTTTATAAGTTTTATTGGATTGAATTTTGAAATGAACATGATATAAGAAGTTGTAAAAATAGATTGCATAAAATTTCCATAAAACTGATAAAAGGGAACACATCTTTGAAATTTTGATAAAAATCAAAATGCGAAGTCTGAAACTTTATACATATCTTATACTTATTAAGACCACCGAAAATTCCAAAAAGAGTCAAGAAATTTGAAATAAATTGGAATATGCGTGCAATTCAACCTTTCACTCGTTTTTATTTGATTTGAAATTATTGTAACTTTCATTGTTATTAGGGGAAGCTATTTATGTAATATATGTAAAATTACAAAAAAATTAATGATATAAATGAATGACAAACTCTGATTTTTCCTTACTCTTTATTCTTCGATTGAATAACTAAAAATAATATATAATTTTAAGAAGGAGAATTTCAACTTTATAAAAGACTGTTTATCTTGACTTCGAAGTTCATACTATGTTGATGTTTCTTGTAAAGCATATTGAATTGAAAAAATATAATTTATTTACAGACAAAATATATGAATACTATTGCGAAATAAAAATGAGCACCGAAAAGTTATTCTACTCATATTTAATCAGCGCACGTGTATATTTTAATTTTAATATAAAGAATTATCAATATTTTTGTTTCAAATTTAGTTTAGTTTATGCTCGCGTTGATATTTTCTCTTTAGATATAGTTTTATTTATACACAAATAGAAAGGTGTTTAGTTTTTGATGCCTTTTCTTGGTTTCTTAAGATTAAGCAGTCTTTTATGATGGAATCTTGAATTCGACAGTATATGAGTCTCATACATTAAAAGAACCATACAGTCTTACCTTTCTGATATCGATCTATCTTTAAAACAGAAATCGTTACTTTAATTCTCATAATTAGTGTTATTCCCTTCGAAGAAAGAGCGAAGATACCCACTTAAGATTTTAAGTTCATGAGTCTTGATCAGAGAATGGCGTTCCAATAATATCTGGATTATTAAATTGAATTTTATTTAACTATTTACTTAAAGTTGCCATTTTTAGACTAATCATTATAAAGTTATGTAGTTTTTAAATTAATTTTTTTTCACACTGATCTACATAAATATAAATTCGTCAGAAAATTCATTTTATTGATAAAAATTCTGACTTGATTGCAAACAAACACTTAAAATTCTTTAAATATTAACTCATTCAAATAAGTCGGAAAATAATCTGACAAAAAGTAAACATAGTTTCTTATCGGAATTAAACTTGGCATCATTATTTCAAAAAATAACTTCATCGTAAAAATGGTAACATAGCTGTTGTTTCCTTCTTGTGACGTTTCGATGTTAAAATTTTATCTTTTTAGGGGTAAAAATGAAAATTGACAAGTGGAAATTGCATATAATTTTTACTGGTGACTGCAGGTGCACGAGGACTCATAAATTATATAATGATTTGGATTTTGTCCTCATTTATTATGGAAATTTATGGAAGAAAAGACAAGGCAATAGAGTACGAAATTTTATTTAAGTAGTAAATGTCCACAATACTGTTCCGACATTTGCAAACCGGCGTGTAAAATTGAATGTTGCGATGTCATTGAAAAATTTCGTCAGCTGCAAAGAATGAATGTTAATCCCTACCAAAAGCGGAACGGAATAATTCAATGGGAACTCGACCATAAAACTCCAATTGGTCAACTAATTCAAAAGGGAAAAGTTACACGGAGTTGTAATTTAAGAGAACGACTACTTCATGCGAGAATGACAAAATATATCTTGGATGTGAAACCAAATCTGAGAAAATAATAGTATCTAATGTATTCTATGGAAGAAACGAATCGATCGAATGCCTAGAGCACAGAAACCTCAACAAGAAACCGTGCGTAAGTAAAACTAGAAACGCTCAAGCTCAAAGAATTCTCAGTTCACTGTGTAACGGAGAGCAATATTGCGAGTTGGTTGTGAAGAGAGGAACATAATACCTGGCGACGAGGAACCTCACTGCCAAGATACTTCTAAATACTTGAAGGTCAGCTATCAGTGCATTGATATAAAATAACAGGATATCTTCATATTTAGATGGTTTATTTACCCTTTTAACGTTACATGAAAAATTAAGGGTTATTTAAATTGTTACATTCAGTTTATTGTATGTTAAAATAAGAAAAAATGACTGTTAGTTTTTGTTTGTCAGAACATATACGGCAGTTTTTATTGAAAAATAAGTTAAATAAGAAAACGATCAAGTAAATATGAGAGAACGATTGAATGGTAAGGGATTTACATTTTAACAATTTATTGCCTTGAGCTATGTTATAAAAAGGAATAACTTGGAAAACGCACTATGAAATATTTATTATCAATGGAATTCCAAACGGCGTCAATGAATTACGATAAAATTTAATCCAGATCATAGAATCCGAAGGAAAATTATTGAACAATGAGGCATATATTGAAGGATTAGTTTGAAACTTAACATCATAAAACTATTTTAGATTTATATTTTAGATTAAAGGAGGTCTGTTAAAAGTTATGAATTATAAACGTAAAAGCGTCATTTCTCAACAACTTATTTGAGTGATATCCCTCAAGAAGAGTTTTTGAACTTGAACTATGATAGCATAACAGACATCCCATCAATAGCTTAACTTCCACGCACTATAATTAAAATGATAAGAAAATAGACGACGCGCTTTTCTAATTTGACAAGATTATAACTTTATGTCAAAATTAAATCAGAATTTACAATAGGTTCTTATTATACTATAAGCGGTGGTTTAAAATGTGTACAATCACGATAAAATAAAACATATTGAAGACAATTTTATTCACTTAGAAAATATATCTTCGATTTTTCGTTTTATACTTTCGAAAATTTTATTTTATGAAAAGATATTATTTGATGATAAATATACATTGGTTTAACTGTTGAAATGGACAATCATGATTTTTTTATAATTTTGTGCTTCTTCAAATATTTCTAAGGTTTTTCAACATTTTAAATAATGCTATGATCAAAGAACCAATGTCTCGGAGACAGAATTGCACTTGTGGGTCGAGGAGATGGTGATTTTTTAAGGTTGTGCCAGTACTACACTACACGACACAAGACGAATCCAGATTGCCTGTATTAAGGTTTCGAAATACCAAAAACCTTGTAAATAAAGGATCACGGACATTCGTTCATTCACCTTAACTTCATTTTGAAGACGGCGTGATAGGTCTGACTCATCTATGCTCCACAAAAAATCAATGTAAATTTCAAAATGTAATTTAAGTTGCTTTCTGTAATTTCATTATTTCAGATGCACTAGATTCATGAATTAACATTAAGAAAAGCTATATTAATGAAATATATAGAATTAGAATAAAGTGTTGGAAACAAAAGAAAAGTAAATAAGGTATTACACATTATACTTTCATCAAAAATGTCTCGGGATGTTACAGTGATAATACTAACCTACCTCAAAGATTATTTGAACAATCTATATTGAACGAGATTTTGATATTTCAAATAAAAATTTAAGCAGGACGTAAATTTAAAATGAGGATATTGAACGTGATTTTAATGGTCGCCATTTTACTTGGATAATGCATTGGTGAAGTGAAATATCAACTCAATTCAAATTAAAAATCATGTTAAGAAAAAAAAGAAGGCTCTACAAATAATAAATTTTACAAGTAAAAATTTAATTTAGTTTATAAATTTGATAAAAGTGAGAAAAATTATAATAAACTTTGGGTATAGAAAATGATGAATTTTATAATTTTAGATTGTAAAAATAGTTTTTGCGACCATAACTCCGAATATTCACATATTTTTTTAAACCGAACGATTTTCACTGAGTCAGAATTTTGGGAAATATTTTTATAAATAAAAAATCAAGGATGACCACTAAAGAGTAAGAAGAATTCAAAATATCGAAGTAATTCTTGAAGATATTACAAAATATTTGGTCACATTCTATCATGGGTAAAAATACCGAAAACATAAATATGGTGAGAAACAATGAAAGTAACGACATAAAAAAGATGAATTATTGACAAGTCAAATGGTTTTCAAAATTATATTCGAAAATAAATTTACGAATAATTAAGAACAAAAGCAAAACACAAATAAGAATGAAATTATGAAGTTGAGTATAAATGACTTAAAGGTTTGGAGCATAATGAGACAGATGTAAAGTATTCTAATATTTTGGAGAAATGTGGATGAATTAGATAAATACAAAAGACTGATTTAACTTATTTTATAAACTCAAAATTGTTTATTTAATTTGGTTAACACGCGAGCTTGTATGGGATATTTAAAGGCGCATACCAAATTTTATGACATGATTTTTGATATCTTCGACTTTCTAAACATTCTCAATTGTCAAATCATCGGGTAGTTTTATAGATAGTTTATGAAAAAGGTTGTGTGCCGATATAAAAATTGCCACAGTCATTATGCATTATTTATTCAGTTTGAGTGGAAGAGAAAAACAACAAATGTATAAATATACAACATCACATGATGGGAAAAATATTTTTACTTTTCCATCCTTGAAATGTAAGGTTTACAAAACCTGAGATCATATCTCATTAAGGATTTTTTCAAATATGGTTGGAAAAATTTATCTCATTCAAAATCGTAGCCGCTTTAAGTCATCCAATTCATCTTTCATAAGACTTAAAAAACGCAATAATTGACTCTGTTTTACTTATTAAAATTGAAGAAACTAATTTTGTTGAATGACAGATTATTGTCGAGCCTTATGTCAGAAAGTCCGATTTGAACATTTTATGGATAAAATATGAGGCGAGGATACTAACATCGACAAAACGAAAGATTTTCGGAAGTTATCCAAATTGATGAGACACTTCTCAAAAGAAACCTAATTATAACATATAACACATTTTGGTAGAATATAACATTATTAATTTAATTAGATGAATTTTAGGCCATAAACTCAGATAAAAGATTTGATCTTGACAAAAAGCAGGACGAAAGAGTGATTTGACCATGGATTCATGGCATAATAAACTAATTAAACATACATCATTACCGAAACGAGATTATTTTATGTAAAAAAGCCATCCAGATAATTTGGTGATGCAGAGTGAATTTTGATCCAGTCGTACTGTCAGCGAAGAAACGATTTTAAGTCATGAAACTATTGATCACTGTGAAAAGTATGTTTATCAGTCAGGGAGTTATTATGGTGATGCAACCATGGAACCCCAAAGACTTTTTCAGGATCACATCTTGGTGAGTTCATCTAACGAGTACTTAGCCAAGAAATATGAAATTACAAAAAATTTCTTGTTTTTGATGAAAAAGGCAAATTTAAACTCTTTTTAAATAAATCAGAAACAAAAAACTTTTATTTTGTTTTTCAGTTTGTTTTAGATATGTGAATTGTGCTAAACGTCTGGCTCTAATTAGATCTTTAATTTATCCCTTTATTTTTCATATTCTACACAATAAATTTGTTAATATGTAATTTATGTGTGCTTTTATAAGTTTTCTTAAATTTTCTTATAAATTAATTGATAGCACAAAGATATTTTATTTCAAATTGAAACATCGAAACCATTGAAAATATAAAGTTATTTCAATGTTACAAGAAATCAAAAAATTTTTATGAATCTAATTCAATAATACCCTTTAAGGAATATTAAATTTGTGACATAGCACTGCATATCATTTGACAAAATAATGCAAGTTAATGTAAAATCTTGTAATGTAGTGGAAACATAAGAGATCAGTTATGTGAGTCACAAATTTACAGCACAGTTGAAGCCAAGATGACTCATAATGGTGGAATTTAGGAACCATATGATGCGGCTTTTGAGCATAATTAAATTTTATGCTTAAAGTAATTTATTTTGACAAAATATTAAACTCATAACCTTTTAATGATATGATAAAAACCTTTTTTTTATCTTAAAAAAAATCCTTCTTGTTCTTCCGTGATATCGTCTTAAATAATTGGAAAATTAGAAAAAGAGAATGGAAGCCTTAACAAAGGATTAGCATGTTAATATTTATTCGTTGGCTTGAATCAAAAATTTATCTGATTCGTTGTGAAGAAGTTACAATTAAAAAAGTCGAGAACTTAAAATAAAGTAGGGTTTAAAATCATTTTATTGACTTATTTTTGTTATCAAGGAAATAAAAGTAGATATAAATTTATTGCTTCAGACAAAATAGCCTCCTAAATAAATTTTAAAATTAAAAATTACACAAAATTAACTTAATTATCTTGTGAAAGATTACAAGCAACATGAAACCATTCGCGGAAAATGAATTTGGAGACGAGTGTATCTCATTCAAGATCAAAATTTTAATTTAAGATAAAGTTAAAAAATCTATTTGAGCATGTATTTAACCTTTGATGTCAATTGAGATAAAATCTATTGAAGCAGAAATACTGCAAAGATTTAATTTGAACAACTGAGGATACGATAAATTTTTGTCTGAAAATGGTATCCTAAATTCTCAAAATCCATGCGGACAATGCAATTATTCTGTGAATGATGAAAAATTCATCGCTTAAAAGAGGATAAATCATGCAGATATACGAATAAAAATTGTGGCATCTACAATTCATATATTTCAATACAAAAACTGCCAATTTTTTAAAATTGTCCTCAGTCCTTGTCTGAGGATAGGTATTTTTTCAAATGGTTTCACAACCATTTGTAAGAGGATATTCACATAGGAAATGGCAGTTGATAGACAAATTTTCATCAGAATTTTCTCCATTTTAAGAAAATGTTTTTCTGAAGTATTGAAATGAACATCCTCAAAAATTAGGCCAAATGGTGTCATTTACCAAATAGTCGAAAGTTTAGAAAGACAAACCTAAAAACCAGCGAGTAAGAGAATTCAAAATAAAGTTTGGATTTTGGGTATGACGGATATATCTTTTGGGCATTCAAACACCCATCTAAAATTCGTTCAAAATAGTAAAAGTGCTCCGTTACATGCAATTATTCAAGAAATTTGGCGACTTTGAACTATCATTCATTCACAGTGATGAATGGTGCTCATACAGCCAAATCAAAAATCTGGGACATCTACGCGAGACTTTGAATCATAGGTTGTGTATTTTGTTGATTGCTATCCTTCAGTGAGCACTCAAACAATTGAATCAACTTTGGAATCAAAATGGTGAATTAAAAAATAAAAGGAATGTGCAGTAAAGTCATTCAAGGTTTTCTTAATAAATGAATGTGGAAGCTAAACATCGAAAAAAATGATTACTACTGACCGTTGAATTCTACCTAAAATAAAAAATAAAATCATTCTCACACGCTTTTTTTCAGTACTTTTTGATAAATCATTTTGGTGATTTTTTAAACTATGTTCCTTGGTAAAATAATCTGGTAATATTTGGCCATTGTGGATTGAAGAACTCTCTGAAAATGAGTGTAGTTAAATGACATTTGTCATAACATTGAAAATTAGCATTGCCATCGCTTGAAATTAAAAATAAGATCTGTCTGTAATTTTTATAAAAGTAGGTGGTTCAAATTTCACAATTGTCAAACAGATTCTTGGTTTCTACCCAAAGTAAGAAATTGCATAATCTCTGATATTTTCAAAAAGTAATAAAATAACTAAAACTCACAGGATTTAATGACAGCCACTTGTTAGGAAATGCTACCGGTTTGTCAAGAGAGACCATCTGTATGAACCAGAGTCTGTGTGATTTTACGTAAAATAAAATGGAAACGCGGAACATGAGAACAGATAATACAAAATGGACCAAATGTTCAAAGAGCAGGAATAAGTTTTATCAGAAATTTTTAAATTTGATCATTTCATTTTTAATATCTTGCTTGAAAGTCATTAACTTCATTTTTAGTTTTGCAGTTAATCAGAGAAGTTTCACAATATTCACAATGGAATATCTGCGGAATTATTTCATATTCAAAACTTAACTGTGTTCTGCAAAACCCATACTTGAAAAGATTTAAACTTTGAAACATTTTTCCAGATTTTATTTCAAGAAAGGAAAATTCATACATTTACTTTGTGGTTGATAACTGGAAGAATGATAGATACTTTCTTTTTAACAAATGTGAGAAATTTAAATATTTATATTCGGTGTTATTTTGGAAGGACAAGCAAATAAATTTTGAGGATGGGATAAAACTGCAAAACATTTTAGATTTCGTAAATTTCTGGTGATATAGAATTTTAATATCATCATTTACGATGAATACTAACCATTAGAAAGGTAATTCACTTTGTATAAGCTCACACGAACTTAAGGAGGAGTGATATTAGATGATTTTGGCAGTTTTGAAAACATATAAAATTTTTTAATATCTTTTTAACTCTGACACTGATACTTGCCGGCTGAAACTTTTATTAAATTAAATGAATTTAAAGTGACAAATATCAAAAACTAGTGCGTAAAATAAAAGTTAATTTATTTTTAAAGTACGAAGTTCCTGAAATCAACACACTGTTGTCAAATAATAATCTCGGCCAGTGTCGGACCAATACGCATCGATTGTTCACCAGTGATCAACCATTTTGAACAGTCGATGTCTAATTTTCCTTGCCATATACATCAACTCGCCGACATTTTTAATCTGTTAAACATTTATATTGAGCACTTGCCAAGTTGAATGAAATCCGTAAAATCGTCTAAAAAAATAGTGAACAATGAAAATCGCAAATGTCAAGCTCTACAAAACCCAAAAAATATAAATAAAATTTGACAGACTATTGGGTTATTTAAAAAAACTCTCAAACAAATACATTTTAAGTTAAACACAAGAGGACAAATACTTAAAATTTCAATTAATTTTAAAAAATGTCATCTCCACTGCTAAAGGTAGCAGTAAAGGCGACAACAAGAAGGAATTCCACGAACAAATAATTCAAATACTAGACCAAACATAAATAAAAAACATTTACAGACTTCTAGAAGTTATATTCTTTAAAATTTTAGGAACGCCCGATTCTGAATGATCTAGCTGTGGCGATATACACTTTATAATTATCGTGACTAATCTTTAGTGTGTTAACCTCCTTTAACAATGGCGACGAGGATAATAGAAAATATTTCTCCTTTCTCGAGAAATTCTGAGCCGTCTAACTGGCTATTTCGATATGAACTAATTGCTGAAACAGAAGACTGGACGCAAATTAAGCAATGCTCCATCCTCCCTACATTCTTTGACGAAGGGGTCCTGAAGGAGTACCGCTCCTCGTCAATATCGTCTCTACCGGCCTCAGATAAAAAATTAGCTCAAATCAAGGCTTGGATGAGCAATCTTAGAAGTAGCGGCAATACACCATCAAATTTCAAATTTCACATTATGCCTATGAACTTATCTTCATCAAAATTGGTCTTACTTCCTACAAATCTAGACATTGATTCTTCCATCTTAGCACGAGTTATAGCATTGTTTATATCCGAACCTGCTAGAATTTATTCTCTGTCACAGAGCGATATTCAGCTAGCTAAGTCAAGTGAAGGAGTGTTACCTACTACTGCCAATGAAGCAATGAAATTCGGCACTAAACCTTTGGACGCTATCATATGGGGCTCATTCTCTGATACTTTAGCGGTTGACATAATCCCATATGTACCTTTATCCATGAACGAATCTGAGGAGAAGAGAGCATTGCAATGTAAACAAATACTCTTGGCATTATACATCTTTAAAATGCTTAGAGGTAATAATCCAAGTAAATTATCTACTACTCCTATGCCAGCATTTCTCAGCAGAGTAATTGGCATATCATTTCCGAACGAGAACTTGAAGCAGCATGCTCATCATTTGATCTTGGGTAAAAATCATAGACACGACTCGTTATCATCCAAGTATTAGGACTAGAATGCGTGTAGGACTCCCAGGTTATCGCCTCATAAATGCAATGAAATTGATGAATCCAGACGACGGAGTAGATGAAGATTACCGTACTGTATTTCAATTGGTTCTACGAAACTTTGGCAATGATTATTATTGGGACATATTTCCGGCAACTAGATCTGTAGCATTTTCTTCTGATTATCCGACATTTGCTAAATCTTTAGAAGATCTTCTTGCACATGTTTGGGGAGATGTCACCAGTAGTCCGCTTGTAGAGAAGAGGGTGCTCTTTGATATACCTAAGAAAGATATACGATAAAGGGATTGGCTTAACTGGCCTCAAAAAGGTTATGTACGTTTAGTCGATAAGATTATTTTTCAGACACTACCTAGAAGTAATACTGGGAATGATTCATACTCATCTTCAAGCCATCACAGTCGATTCGGGATGAGGTAGTTATTATACTTTACTATATTGCTTTAATGATATAAGCTTTATAATCGTATTCTAAAAAAATCGAAGACTATTCAACATGTTATCAAAGTACTTAGGCAGCAGGAAAATCCCAACCAAAATGACAATATGGCACTGAAATTACTGAGGAAGAGCTCATTCAGAAATTATTGGAGATCTCCTATACCACACAGGTAGAAGAGGGAATAAAATAGTCGTTCCGGAACACTGCACGAATATGATTATCCAATCGATGCACGAAAAATATTTAGGTCACTTAGGAGTCAATAAAACAGTATCATCTATTCGCGATAGGTTCTTTTGGCCCGATATGGCTTATGATGTAAAAGAAAAGCTTTCTAAATGCTTACTGTGCAACTTAAACAAATCCAAACAGCATACTCCAAGAGCTGAGTTGCATCCGATATCCGATAAAAGCAGATTTGGACTTTGGGAGCTAGATTTTACCGGTCCCCTACCAACATAATTGAAAGGCAATAAATACATTATGGTTTGTGTGGATCATAGCAAATGGGTCGAAGCAGAAGCCATACCAGACATATCAGCCGAGACCGCGGCAGAAGTTTTATTTTCAAACGTCAATTTCAGATATGGTGTGCCTAGTAGTATTCTAACGGACCAGGACACGGCATACGAACTAATATTTTCACGCACCTCTGCCAATTTATGGGAATCGAGAAGTTAAGGTCAACCCCTTACCATCCGTCAACTAATGGTCTAGTGGAGCCAACTAACAAGACAATAAAGGAAATCTTGAGGTCCGTGGCTGGATCGAATACTAAAAACTGTGACATACATCTCGATAAAGCCTTATTTACAATTCGTGCTGCTAAACACAGTTCTACAAACTATTCTCCTGCATTCTTGGTTCACGGATCGGAGCCTCAACTCCGAAAAGATCTCTCAATAAACAACCTTACAAATGCTTCCGAGGTACAAAATTATCATGTATTCGTTCAAAACTTAGAGACCTCTCTTAAATCGGTATTCGAAATAGTGGAAAATAATTTGAAAACCTCGACTAACAAGATCAAACGTTTGTATGATACCAAAATCTACGAAACAATATTTTCGGTCGGTGACAGCATTCTTCTTAAATCTCGATCGGCTTCAAAGCTAGAACCACGCTTTGAAGGACCGTTTGAGATAATTAATGCTGAACATCCGGTATATGACATCAAAGAGCTATTCTATCCGAACAGGATTAAACGAGTCAATCACGACCTATTGTACAGATGCGCTAATCCTAATTAAAATCCAGAAGAAAATTCTAAGAATGAGCAAAGACCTCGGCCAAGAAAACGTCCAGGGTTCTATAAAGAAAGTTAAATAAGAGGGGGAGGTATGTAGCGATATACACTTTATAATTATCGTGACTAATCGTTAGTGTTCATCTCCTTTAACACTAGCCATTAGAATATATCATAAAAATACGTAGAAAAGAAACGAATACAACTCTGGAAAAATGGAGACCCAAAAACGGGCGAAACATAATTTTTTAATACGTTAGGGACTAAGCATCAGATCTCATAATCATCCGCATTTAAGACTTTGAAGATAGATTGGAAAAAGTAAGGAAGTAAAGAAATGGATTGAATAGAAAGGATCGGAGGAGTCGGATTTGTTGGATCTTCATCATTTGCATAAAAATTCAGAAAATTCCGTAATCAGATTATTCATACTGGGGCGGAAATCACTCATCATAAAAATAAATATATCAGTCAAACATCCTCATCAAACTCAGATAGGAGCGAAAGAATTAATCATCATGCAAATTAATATCTCACCGCATCCGAGGAAAACCGCTTGCTTAAATATAGAATAACTGTAAAAGACATGCGTATTAGTTAACTCAGATCACATTATCATTTATTAAAACTATTGAAAACAGGATGATGAAAATATTAGTAGCGCAAACACCTCAAATTATTTGATGGCGTTTAGGACCTTTTTATGTTTCATTTTATGACAGTTACAATCAAAACATTAGAAATTTAAAATGTTAAAAATTAATGTTTTCATATTTTAATTATTGAGATGAAATTATTAAGAATGTTACTAGGATATCCTTCTGCTCATGTTTTGGCTATTTTACTGTTTTTAATTTCAGCATAAATTTACCCTCGTGCAGGTATTTAGAAATTTGATTTTCTTAGCTCGTCATACTTTATATTTTTCATGGTTTTACTGTATGATATTTAGTTTTAAAACACAAAAATAAAAATCATTAATGCATGGATTAATCGAATGACAAAGTATTTATGTCAACTTCAGCAAGTAATTATTTTTTTAAAGATAATAAATCTTACTCACAAAAGGAGTTACTTCAGTTCATTAGATGTATTGTGTAAAATATCAAAATATTTTCACATTACCGTCTTTTAATTTTTCATATTTGGTGAAAGATTATTTACACCAGCACAGAGATGAATCAGTTTATTTATAACTTGGCATTGATAAAAAATAAACCATAAAAGAGATCAGATATAAATATTACGCATACGCATGCACCATTTTAGTGCATGCGTATGCGTTATTAACTCAATGATACTACGGCCCCTAACGTTCATTTTGTAATTTGATTCAAACTGAGTAAGAACTTTACTAACACATATAAACTGCCTCAAATGATTTCCTGAGGTATAAAAATTTTTATTTTTAAATTTTGATCATTTTATTTGTGCCGGCAGAGATATATTTGAACCAAACTCCGAAAAGTGGATGTTTCCACGATTTAAAGGAGTTTTTGTTTCACACGTAAAAGTACGCCGCTTTTTGATCGTTACATTTTGATGAACTACATTTTCCCATTCCATATTAAATGATAAACCTTAACGCGACACTTGTTTGAATGCTTTGTCATGATGATTTTTGAGTGTATCATATGTGAAATTTGCGAAATTATTCATTTGAATTTCTGGTAATCTAAAAAGTGAGAGTAGACTGGGCATGCCAAGTCCTTTTAAGCACTATTAATTAAACAGAACAGGGAGGCTATTTTCTGAGGAAAAAATCTTGATTTTATTCCAAAAATCGAGAATTTAAATCTTCAAAGATAAAAAAACATTATTATTAAGTTGGACCACCACTCATATTTATTCCAACACCTAAGAAGTGTGGTTTTTTCATTTGTTATGAATAGTCTTTTTCTAAGTTATAAAAAAAGTGAGATAAGGTTAGAACTTTGATAGAATATAAAACTTTGACAAAAAAGCAAACCCGAAAACTTGTACCGTCATCCACAGAAAAAATAAATGATCTTAAATGATGTAGAATGCACTATTAATGAAGGTTTTAATTTTTCTTTTCCACCAAAAATTAGAACGATTAAAATGTGAATCAGGTTGAGTCTGGATAAATCTTATTTCTTCGATCTTGACTTTCATTTAAGAAATAAGCATTTATTAACCATAAATGATAAGAATTTGAACAGAAAAATGTAAATAAGAGTAGATACTGTGAGATTACTATGCTTTAAAAATTAAAAATCGTTTATAACTACGCCTAAAACGATGGTCTACTTTATAAGGTAATGCACATCAAATATTTTTCATTAATTTTCAACGCCAGTTTAAAGGAAAATTAGCTAATTAACATTGATTGAGTACTCTATTTGAATATAGTATGCTTTTGTGCTATGAAATGAGAAATTTTATAAAAAGATGTTGGAACATCAAACAAAAGAAAGAAGTTGAAACGTTACGATAATTTCACATTTTTTAATTAAAATAGAAGACAGACATGCGTGGATTAAAAACTTGTTCATAACAGAAATTTTAATACCACTCTTTGATTTTAAGTAAAAAATTGCGATTTTATTTATAGTTTAAAGTTTCTTTTAATTAGAAGAATAGAAACAATGAAAATTATTTAACTGTTTAATATTCTCGACCGACACATGACGATTGGATACTATCTATCTAAATATCGACATTTGATTTAACTACATACTTATATGCGTACTATTAAAACCAACAAAATTCTTTATTTTTTAAGCCTTTTACTTTTACATGCATATTTCAAATTTATCAGGTATAATTTAACCTTATGGATAATTAAGAATTAATTAAAATTTAATCATTTAAAATTATCTATGATGTATAAAATTGAAACAAGGTATGGAATCTTACTGAAATTTATATGTTAAAATTTGATTGAGTTTTTATTTGTGATCATTCGTTTAAAGCATACGTTGATATCTATCTTTTATTTCCATATCGTCGACCGATTATTATAAAATTTAAGATATTTTAGTTTTATATAGGCTACTGAAGGCGAGAGATAAAATAAAATTCCAATAGCATACCTGAATTACTGAACAACATTCAACGTATGTAGACACTTTTAAATTTTAACTCTAAAAATACTTCAAGGCACTTTTACGAAATTATAAGTAAAATTTGTTTTTTTGTTTTTGTCATTTATTTTTAATATGATTAAACTCATGTAGATGTAGCCACATTAATAATTTTCAATACCCTCAGTATAATGATAATGTAGTGGTCAAAATTCGAAATTAATTAAAAAACACATTCTAATAATCATTCCTTAAAGTTGGAATATCGTAATTAAAGTTACAAATTGTAGATCTGGAAATTAATATATATTCGAGCATGCGCACAGCTAGCTTCTTTAAGCATAATTTTCTTCATTACCTGATTCAAACATACATTTTATGTATCTAAATACGAGCAGATCAAATATATGATCCCACGAAGGCAAACTGCAATTTCGTTTATAAGATCGAAAACCTCAATTTATGATACTTTAAACAGGACCACATCATAAGTTCACATTAACTTTACAGCCTGAAAATAATAGACTTACAACGAGAGTTGAAAAGGTTAACTTGGATGAGGCACAACTCATGAGATTATCAGCGTTCTCTCAAACAAATATTTAAGTTATTAATTGCCAAAAATCAGTTGATCAAGTAACAAATAATTAAATTGAATGAAACGAGAGGACTTTGAATTTAAAATTTTTAACGCCTTCTAGAATAATCAAGCTCTTCCACATTAAATGAAAATATGATCAATTTAAAGAAAATAACACAATATAACCAAGGAATTCAACATAAAAAAATGTCAATTAATTATCAAAAATTCGTTGTCAAATTCGAGCAATACGACATGAGTTAAAGGCACCCTTGTACCAAGAAATAATGAAACAAACTGAAAATAAATAATTTTCAAACACGAAATTCACTCCTTAGAAATTTATCAAAAATATAGCATAATTTGTTTTTTCCGATTAAATACCAAAACATAAATTTAAAACTATTTTTCAAGAAACATCAGATTTAGTTCAAATTAAATAAATTCATCCGATAAAAAATAAAACATCAATTACATAAATTATAATGAAGCAGAAACGACATCTGAACATAGGGCATAGGTTAAACATAATTGAAAAATGAGAGTTGAAAATATGGTCCTCGTTTTCTTCGAATACATGAGAAGCTATGGATGGAGATGAAAAAAGAGCCATAGCGGGACAAATGGCAAATCTGCGGTTACCGAGTTATCGTGAAGAAGAGGAACAAAATCTAAATGTCTTATAATGATTGAAACAACAGCCATTTCTTAATAGATTCAAATCCATAGTAGGTAAAACTGGCCTTATTGCCAAAATACCTAGAGGAGTTACAGGATGTGAAAATACTGTCAAACCAAAAATAAATTTTTGTAAGAAATAGCCCGTCAAAAAATAAGGTAACAACGGGTCGAAAATAACACAGGAAAGCTTTTCTGGAAGGTGTAAATATACATTTATTTCATTTTATAGATTTTGAACAGTTTTGACAAACACAAAAATTTATTACTATTTCCCTTAATAGTCAATTCGAGAAATCAAATAACAGGGGATGTAAACGTCGGAGAACAACTTCCAAATATATTTACACAAAATTTGGAAATTAAAACAGTAAAGGCATTCAAATAAATACCAGAACGGTGAAAGAGAATAATTTTCCTTGTTAAATGAGTGAATTCCATTAAAAATAGTAGAATAAGGATTGTGTATTTAATATTCATCTAACTCTGAATGAAAATTAAAGAAATGGATTATTATCACTCCTTTTAATTAAGGAATCTATTCGATTCTCTGAGGATTGATTCTGAATACTTGTTCTTGTATTTGAGCCTAAATGAGACGGCTTAAACATACCAATGGTTAAATTTGACATAATTAGTCGGTCAATTTCATCAATTTCATCAATAGTTTCAAGTGGTTTGTGAGTAGAGTCAGGTGGAGCGCGACTCCGTGGCAATGGTTCATTCAAGGAAAATAGAGTATCTATGCAGCTATCCATGCTAACTACATGGCTTTGTTCATTAACTCAAATATTATATTGAAGTGAACCTTTAGTGTGATACTCTATTTGTCTTGGATTGCCTTGAGCGTCGTAAGGCTCGCTTACAAACTGACTTTGGCAGTCAACAGATTTCGATCTCATGAAGTCTATCGTGTGATGAAAATGTACCCATTGATGACAGCGATGAAAATATATCCATAGTATCTTGAGCTACATTTTGAGGAATCACATTTTTATTCAAATCGTCAACGTTTACCAAGGCATGCTGCCGAGAGGGAGGTAAAATAGCCTAAATTAAAAGGGTAAAAACCCCTTGCAAAGGAGAACGAGAAGGGTTACTGATGTTCCTGAATTAATATTTAAAAATTACCACTCTTTTTGCATTCTAGGTGTTCCCCTACATGCAACGATATCTCTGACGCAATCTTCGATTGAAGACAAGAGTTCGACGGAAGGACTGGCGAGTTTGATGTCGACTACTCCTTTGACGCCTTTAGCTATGGCTAGGTCGATCAAATGTTCAAGATATTTATGAGTAGAACAAAGGGACTTATAATGGGGAATAACAGTCACAGCATCTGAAGCTTCTAAATCATTCAAATTTTCTGATAGTTGACTAAGACTAACGTAGTAAGAATATTAAGCGGTGATTTCGAGCGGAATAGATTCTTAAGAATTCCTTAAAATTAGAACAATGATACTTTGAAAAGAAAAATATGAACAGAATGGAAAATAGGAGACAAAGTGGCAAAATCAATCTCAAGATTTTAAGAGTGACACTACCTGATTATCTCTGATAGAATCAGACATTTTTTCGAGATGTTCTAATTGTGAATATACCTAAACTCATTAAAAAGTTTCACCTCTTTTATTTGCACCACATCAAACGTTTGCCTATTTTAAGAATTTAAGAAGATACCTGGCATTCTCTTGGCTAGAAATATCTTTCCCAAAGGTGCTGAACGCTTGCGCTTTACACATTAAAAACTTGGCATATAGAGTTACGCGTGGACTCATATCCACGGCTGATTATAAAGAAACGTTTTACAAAACATGCTGGAATTATCAATATAGCCGGATATTTCAAATAAACTATGGCGCTTACAGGCGTGGGTGATGAAGCACTACAATATTAATAATGAAAATACTGCATTTGGCTGATTCATCAAATGATGGGCGGTCAACAGGCCTTTCATTGATACCATCCAGTTCTTTTTTCTAAAACGAATGGAAATGCAATCGATGAGATGAGAAATATTAGCTCTTGGGTTATTGATATATTGTGATAAGGCTTAGTTTAAAATAAATTTTAACTGTATAGATGTTTCTTTTTTGGGGGCGAATCTATTCTAGTAGACGCTTTTTTGACGGTCATGTTGATTTCATCCCCACTGATGATTGTGAAAGTTTGAGCAAAGCGATCTCTAGCAGTCATTGGTCGGCTTGTTTTTCGATGTCATCAATGAACTACCGATATCTTACGAAATATAATAAATTTGATAATTGATTTATTAATTATTTCTCACACAGAATAATTATTCAGGCTGTTACTTAGCCCTTAGTTCAAAGAGTTTACTTATTTTCGATGTATATTTCAAAACAATTAAGTTTGTAATATTCTAAATATCGCATGGTTGAGCCATTATAATTATTCATTTTTAACCTTTCGTATTCTTCAAATGCGATATACGCAGCGAGACTTTTTATCTCTGGCCACCTTTTCAAAATGTCGCACATAAGCGATACCATGGAAACGACTTTAGCAGAGAGCTCACGTAATTTAGGGATTCATAATTGTCACTAATGATAAAAAATCAATTAGGATCCAAAGTAAAAACCTCGATATACTGAATGAACTAAATTTAGCGCTTGCGTAGATTGACATTGATTAGATATCCCTTACCTCTCGCCCACGAATAACCAGAGTTGGTTTTTTGTTGTTAAAATAAAAAACGTAAGCACGTGTAAATTAATATTAAGTAAAGTTCAAAAAGTCGTATTACTTTATTTAACGAACAGGTAATTTATCTTTCCCACCTTAATTATTGCGAATGAGTGTATTTCAGATTACTAGAAACTATGGGAAAAGAATATTATTATAGACTTTAGATTCATCAAAAGCTGTGTATTAGTTAAAATTATTAAATTGAATATGATAGTCTTTAATGACGTTCAGTTAACTTTAAATAATTTTTTGGATGGAAATATAAGTGTTGAACATCTGAAACAAAAATTTTCACTGTTTACTTGGAGTTATACCGAATTTACTTTTTGAATAGAAAAGCAAATTTCTAAGAATTCCAGAATAACATTAATATTCGACATAATTCGTAAATTATTAAATTTAATGTATTTAAAGTTTCCTTATAGATGGAGTATTTTTTCTAACTTTTCAAAAAAGTTTGTTTTTATAATTTAGCTTATCAAAGATATTATTTAGTCACTCACCTAGATATTTCCAAAGTTAAAATTTGACATAGTTTCATCGTCTACTAAATTTAAAATAAATCTTAATTATATAAAAGTTGATAAAAAATCACACTGTTTAATTTAAATATCGAATGATTTTATCACGTAAGAAGATACCCTAACTGACTTTAATTATGTCAGTAACATATATTTTAGCAAATATTTGATAGAAATTGATAAAAATAAAAGTAATCATGCTTTCATTTTTAGTTACTTCCATGATTATGACATCTTAATAATACATCTTGAAAATGTTACCTATACACTGCTAAATGCAATAAAACAATGTTACCTGTTTAAAAATATTCATAAACTCAAATAAAATTGTCTTTAGCCAGTTATTCTTCATTGAATGTGCTGAAAGTCTCTTTAAATTAAACATTTTATAAAATCTCCTTTATGTAATCACAAAAATATCAAAAGATTTAAGGGATATCCATTCATATGTTTTATATTAAAATACATCAGAAATATGGTGAAAGAATTTAAAATTTCAAGATACCTGTTTTATTACTGAATATTATGTAAGAAGATAAAAGAATGTCTCAAACATTTGAATATAAAATCATGCGCCTACGTTGCTCACCACGAATCCAAGAACACAACAGCAAAAATATTGAGAAATTGTGGTTAATTTGATACTTTTTAAAAAATTTTTCAAAAACATAAATGATATTTGAATCAAATATATGTATTCTCATGATGTCTATAAATAGAGCACGCGCATTAGTTATTAAAATATCGTCACAATTGACAATTTATGTTATTATCCTTTTTTCATATCGGTTTGAGGATAATGGTATTTTCATATTTTAAAAATTATATGATTATCAAAATGATAGATTATTGTTTTGACTTGTGTAGATAAATTATGATTTGACACCTGTGATGTATTTACATGATGATTGAAATAAACGAATTTTTGAAAGTATCAAAACATTTTAGTATTATATTTTAACATATTAATACTTTTACGGAAAGAATTTTTAAAATAGTCGTATTTTCATGTTTTAGTCGATACAAGAAATTGTATTTTAGCCGCTTGCGCAATGGCTAATAATAAATTTTCTAAACTGCTAAAATAGCTCCTGGCTTAGTTACTGGAAATAAAACAGGTATCATATTTTTGCTTTTAGATTGGGGAATATGAACCTAGCGATCAGGAATTAGAATAGATATTTTCTTAAACGATAAAAAAACTTTTCTTTGATATTCAAATAAAATTTAATTATCTTATTTTGCGATTTTAAAATTATTTTACACGACAATTGGAAACATGAAATTTTTCTTAGTTTAGATCAAACTCGATTTATCTTATGAAAATTCAAAAGGAAGTTAAGTAACCTTAAAAAGTGCACATTTGAGCTGAATTAATGTCAAAATTTATAATCTTAAAAACACTAAACATTGATTAATGATCATAAAAGTACAATTGGACCCCTACTGTTTTCGTTTGAACACGGTAATTTAACTATGAAACATCAAAATGCTAGTAATGATTCCTAAAAACAACGAATCGATCCATTTTTAATTTTTGAAATTCTGATAAAGGTAAGTGAAAACGATAGATGCTCATTTTTAGTTTTCATTAGTTGAAGCATAAAATTAAACAATACTTTGAGATTTAGGCAAGAACAATTTGTTTTATGATCGAAGAAAAGTTTTGTTTTCAGTAAAAAGTAATATTTATTTTGACAAGGGAAATGGGCATGAGTTTAACCATGTTAATGTTAATTTAAACGAATTTTGGAAAGATGGAATTTGATACGTTCACTTGTTGGAACAAAAAATTTACATTTTGTGAAGAAACGTATCCAGACATTGTCATTAAATTCACAAAATGGCATCATTTGTGATTGCGCATATACATTTAATATAATCTTTGCAGATGATAAATAAATAGGGATAGTGGTTTTTACAAACTATCAGATTTTATTTTGTAAAAATGTCTTGTTTGAATCAAAAACTGTGTCTTTACATTTGCTCTTTATAATAAAGTCTTAAATTTTGTTAATCTACGTTTTAAACAAGTGATGATTTTGTCAGATTTAGAAATTTTTTTAACAAGGGGGTATCACAAACGCATTAAATCTTCGTTTTACCGAGTAATCACCATCGTTATTCACTTTTATTGAGTTGAAATTTTTTGTTTTATACACACAAAATGTATAAAAGTTCCATGCTGCATTACGAAGAATAAGCTTAAAAACTTGTACATTGAAAAAAATCATGCTTAAAATTAAAATAGTGTCATCATTATAGCTTGACTTTACTCCATACGAAAATCGAGACGGCCTCGTTACGTTTGTAAAAGTCTTTAAGTTCGCACGCTACATATCGTTTTTTTTAATCACTATTCTGCGCACATTTAAATTAAGTTTATCCTGTATTTTTTTAGACTGCTGAACTTTACAAAGGGTAGATAAAATATTTATGAAGAAGATACGCAAAATTAGTTTTTTTCAGACAGTTTTATCTCATACTAACATTTATCAACTTACTGTTAATACCACATCGTCAAAGCAGAGATATATTGTATATGGGTTTCAAATGCCTTTCGAACATAAATGACTCAAAAACACAAATAATAGACATTTCAGCTGTTTTTATAAGAAGTAATCATGATTAAAAATTAATGTAAACTGATAACCATCGCCCATTTTTTAATTCTTGAAAAAATAACGGTTACTCGCTTAAACTCTCAAGAATTCACAAATGACTCTGGAAATAAAAATACGCCATGAGTAATACTATGATTCTTTAAACCCCAAACAGCCCCTATGAATAGAAAAGATATTGTTCAAGCAATAAAAAATTCGCAGAATTATATGATTAACCATAAATATTAAGGGCATGCGTATTATAAATTTGAAGTTTCATGGCCATGGTTTGATGCCGCTTAATGATAAATTTTATCTGCCACATAAACATCGAATAGATCTGATACAAAGTAAATGTCATGTTTTTTCTAAAATGAGGAACGAGCAAGTCACCTTTTTCAATTTTAGTAACATAAAGTGAAATAGTATCGTTTCGAGAAACATGTTGTATAAATTGGAAAATGCGACCAACTGTAAAAACCTAAACAGAATTTGCTGCAGGAATTATCTTAGGTGGAGAAGATTCTGTTCTTTAATATTTTGCAATGAAGAAAATAGGTTTAGTTATCTGAAAGATAGTTCTTCGATGAGCTTACAAAATGCGTAGCATTGTCATTTTAACAGCAAAATAATTTAAAATATCAGATTAAGTGCTTGATTTACCAGAGGGACACGTTCTGAGATCTTTGTCCAAAGTAAATTTCTTCTAAATTTAATAATCAATGGAAAGGATTTACACTTAAAATCATTCAAAATTAAAATTCATGTGTTTGTATAACAACCAAGACGACAAATTTAATTTAAGTTAAAAATACTATTTTTCTTAAATTAAAATAAAGATGTAACATTGGAAAATAGATCATTGTGTATTTTCAAACTAACCAAAGAGATATTGTTTAAATTTAATGGATGAAAAAGGAAATTTGCTATGCATGTAAGTTTAAAACGCGACATTATAAAAAATAAAGCATGAATAAAAATTAAAAAATGCCTCTCTACGATATCAATACATTATGCTTTTTAAGATTAGGATTTGAGTTTAAACCAAATTTTAGAGACAAAAATGTACATAAAAGCATGCGATCAGTTAAGATAGAATTGGTTTATTTATATTCAAAACTTTTCAGACGTGTTTTCATAATCTGTGTTTCTGATTTCTATCGTTTATTCAAAATAATTTATCTCAGCAACAGAGACCGTGAAATGGAGGTCTTCTTTTAAAAATTTCCAGATTTTTGTCCTTTTTGGTGTTTTTACTCATAAATTCATCATAAGTTACCAAAAACCTGCTGGATGAAACTCTATACCGGTTATGGATTTATCCATATTTTCAAACTTTTAATTAAACTCAATTTAATTGTTATGAAAAAATATTCTGTCTTCTTCTTACTCTATTCTGTTGAAATAAGTGTCACCAAATCTTCAAAGTTACTTTTTTCAAATGTAATTGAGACGATGTTACAAATTCATCCCCACTCGTTGGATGTTTTATTGTTGCAGGAAAACTTTTCGACCGCCAAAAATTCCTCACAAAATGGTGATTTACATTCGAAATAGCTTTGGCATCCATGAGTGTTGAAAAATGATGTTTATATTAACAAAGCTTCTTTGATTTTAAGACTGTAGGATGTTAAATCTAAAATTTTTGTTTGAGTAAACTCTCATACAGGTGAGACGTAACCAAGAGCATTTTTACTTATTTAAAAAAAGTAAATCTGATTTAAATCACAAAATTAACAAACATCGTGAATGAAACGTAAATAAAAAATGCTAAAAACGGTTTTTATATCCAGAGCCTATTCTATGAATCTAAGCTGACGATAAAAAATGAGCTTATCCGATTCATCAACAGGCGTTTGGGTTCGGATTTTTATTTTATAGCTGGTTTCAGTTCAATACCGCAGCATTTATATCCAATAAAAGATTCACACTATTTTTACATGCGTCAAACCAAGTCTTGGTTTCAGTTTATCTCATTATTTGTCGTTACAGTTACTCGTTAAATAGAATAGGGATGAATCATAGACATTAAAAAAGGTCTCTATTTTAAATATAGCTTTCCAGCTTATCTTTAAAGATTCAGTAGCATTTCATTTTCATTTTCTACATCTTAAAAGAGCTCCCATTATGAATGTTTTATTATTCTTATCTAGTAAAGCGTGAATGAAAATTTTAACCCAGTTATCGAACTGTTAAAAATACGACATTTTCTTCATTGATTACCTTCATTAAGACAATTCGACAATTTTTTAATTTACATCTTCATACATCTTTGTATATTCTAGAAAGACCGATTGCGTTTTGTTATAATTATCAATGAGTTTAATTTACATCAATTCTCGTGCTTCACAGATTCATGTCGTATTGTTTAAAGTTAAAGTTTGAGTTCTCAAGAAAATTCCTAAAATTAGAGTTTTACAAACATTGTGACTAAATACTTTTATTTTCTTTGCATAAACTATCGTTTTATATTTTATTGTTCTTACTCTTTATTTCTTTGGTTCAAGACAAAATTAATTTAACAAATAATTAAGCTAATCTTATATATTTTCAGAATAAGTTGACACTCAAAAGTACTCCTGAAACAAGATTTTAAGACGAGGTGATTAGCAACTCAATTCGAAGTAAAATGATTAATCCTATTTATGTATTTACAAAAAGCACATGAACCTACATAAATTTTAAACAATGAAAGAAGTCTGAAAACTCCCTCTATTTGTTTTAACAGAGTTATAAATTACATATATTTACAATATTTATTTCTATTGTTTCTTCGAATTTGAAAAATTAGTTTTTGATAGATACAGAACGAATTTTAATTTAGTTGACGTAAAGTTACAGTTTTGAACATATGACTGCTTCTTAAAGCACCCTTTGAACAAATCACGCATTCACAAAATAGTTTCGACTATCTTTGAAAAGAGTGCAAGTTTTTCGTTTTTTATTTGAATCTAAAATGGGAAAAATTTAAACATATATGTCAATAGCGTAGTCAACTGATGTGAGTATACGTATTGGTCGAAATGTGTAAAATTAATATTTTAATTTCTGATGCTTCGTAACTTGTAAAAAATTTCATATATTTGTAATTTTCATTGTTCCAAAATTTTGAAAGCTTAAGATAAGTTTACTATATGTTTTTTGTTGAGTTCATCCTTAGTTCGTCAATATTTTTCACACTATCGTGCTTTATATTATAATGTACAGAATGAATTTTTATGTTTAAAAATTTGCCAAAATCATATAATCCTTAAAATTCTACTGGTAATCAACTTAAAAGAAGACGAAAACGTAAAAAGTCTTGGTATAAAAATAAAAATTTAAAATTTTCTAATGAAGAGAATTTTGAATCATATTTAAGTTAAAAATTTTGTCAATAATATTTCCGTCATTTCAATTATGACAAGGGCATATTTTCAAGTAAATAATGTTCTGAGTCATTCAGATACGAAGTGTTAGGGACGATTCAGATAATCCTGTCAAAATACCTTGTGTTACTTTTGCATCATAGGACGATGTAACAGACGTGATCAAATTTTAGCTCGCATTTTGTTCAAAACTTCACCTATGAGTGTCGGAGACTAAGAATAATAAAAATAGCATTCTATTCGACTTTTGAAACTTTTTCGGAAAACTCTTTTAAAAATTAACTGAAATTTCAAAAATCTTTTGCGGAAATGACTAAAAATAATAAAATTACACGCAATCGTTTTGGAAAGAGTGGAAATATACCACAAAAACATATGGCTAAGAGCTGTATCAGTGATAAATAAGATTAAAATCTTTTATGTTTATAAGTGGAAGACATTAATGAGCACAATTTACATTCATAAAGAGCGTATTTTCTCGTTTTCGAATTTTTAAGAGTTTGTTTGAATTTCATTTCGATCGATGACAAATAATTGACAGAATTTGACAAAAAAAAGTTGAAACGTATTTCATACTCAAAGATACATCTTAAATGTTTTTTTATTCAGATCGATGAAAAAATATTTTTTTAATCAACAATCTTGAAATTCGAAGGTAAAATCAAAATTTTATTTAAAATTCAAAAATCCCCAACGTAAGAGGCCTTTTTTGAGTATGTTTTTATCAGATTTATAAATGAGCTATTTTTGAACATTTTCACGATATTAGTGTTTTATTTCAATATTATAGCTTTGTTAGACATGACTATTTTTTGAAAGAGTATTTATGAGGCATCTTTGCGATAAATGATTACCAGTCGAGACAAAAATCAAACGATATCACATAATCATTGAGAGGTTAAAAAATTAAAACTCACCAAAAATTTATTGTTAATATTTGTGATCTTAATGGAACAATAATTGTAAAAATGGAAGAATTACGCAGGAATCTATCTAAACAAATGTTAAATATTAAAATGAAACATAGAATTAGTAAAGTACATCAACTTGTTTGATCTTGGCTTTGATACGAAAATCGTAAAAGTCAATCTTAAAGGTAAACACATTGTGATGGCAATTGATACAAAAGAGACTCAACAGAGAAAGATAAAAAAGACGAGATTACATAAATATTCAGACTAAACTTGATTTTGTCTCGAGGCCAATATTTTATCATCAATATTCAAATAAGATTGGTGAAATTTACAATTCTAATCGATTTTCAACTTGATTTTCTTAAAGATGTAAAAAATTAAAACTGATGAGGAAACTTTTAGAATTATGAAAACAATGATAGTTGGCAAATAAGTTCTGTTTAAATCATGCCAAAAATGTAAGGATGGATTCCGATGAGTTTGAATAAAATGTCATTCTCAACTCCTCATCAAACATATTTTAATCTTTCATGAAAACTTTCATATATTAATTGCTGTATCTAGTTTAAGATAACTGTAAAAACATATTTTTATAAATCATATCATAAATAAAAAAAGTGTAAAGCTGAAAAAGATGTTGGCACTGAGAAAATCGCCAGTAAGAGAACTTAAAAATTTTATTCTATGTTACTTTGGATGAACCAAAGACGTCCTTTTTGAATCTACTTCAAAATAGTCACTAAAAGAGTTTAAATTTTATTTATCAATGAAATGATTGTGTGATAAAAAAATCAACTTTTATCTGATTAAATGCTTACTTTTCATTAAAATTAACTCTACTGTATGGTTTGATATGACACTATTGATTGAAAATATTTTATTAAATGGTAAATTTTTCAATCTTAATTAAATCATAAAAAGAAAACACATAAAATTCAATCTTTTGTTTTTTTGAACATTGTAAGGTTGCATATGGAGGTAAAACTTGATTTAAATTTTGACACACAATGAATTATCTGATTTCGTGTTTATAAGGCAGTCTCTCCTCTGATCATAATTTTTTTTAAAGTAAACAAAATATCAAACACTTTTAAAATATTTATTTGAAAAAATCTTCTCTTCCAAATTTATATTAACATGATTTTAAATATTTTAGCAAAATTTTAGATTTAAAAAATTGATTGCCAAAAGAAAACTAAAAATTCACTTAAATTTCTTTTCAATGTCTTTCACCATTAAAATCTTAAACCAAAAAATTTATGTTTAACATTGTTTAATATGTGAAAATCTCACATGTTTGGAGTTTATTATTTTATGAATATAAAAATTATTTTGAAAGTTGTTTGAAAAGAGTGCGACTTTTTTATGAAAGGTGTTGAGTTGTGCTGTTTGATTACTCAAAATATAAAAATCTCAATGAAACACAGAATTGATTGAGGATCTAAGGAAAGAAATATCAACCATGGTTGAAATAAATTAAGACGCCAAAAAAAGATATAGCCCGAAGAAAAAATTAGAATTGTTCATTGGCTTTTAATTTAACTCCTTAATTGACTGACAAAAAATATTCCTCGTAGATGATCCAAAAGTATTAAATAAATCAATTTCAAATAATTCTTAGGCGAACAACTATTTGAATTTTACTAGTTTTTAATTTTAAACATATTTAAATGAAGAAATTTATTTTTGAATAATTTATCTTTATTAATTATTTGATGTTTTTATAATCTTAAATTGTAAGAATTAAGAGTAAAATTTTTAATTTTTCAATAATTAAATAAATTTATGGGAAAGGTAGAATGCTCAATAGGCTAATTTAATTTAGTATATATTTTAAAAAATATTCAAGAGTTCCAAAATGAAATAATCGAAATAAAAAACTTCCATGCCTTATAATTCTAATGGCTTATGTCATTCATTGTATAAACCATATAAAAAAAGAAATTTATGAATACTATTTTCTTCGAATGCTTTTAAAAAAAGTAAGGGCACCATAAATACACAAATTTTGAGTTAATAATAATTTTATTTTCTAAAAAAAGATACTTATTTTGATAAGTAAAAAACTCAATTGGGGGCATTTAGATGTTAAAAGAATTAAGAGGTTTTCTTTCAGAATAATCTTCAATTCTGAAATAATTTTATTTAAATAAGCTCATCAGAAAAAATTATCTTCATATTTTGTGAATATAGAATTGATACTTTTTTAAATTTACTCATATTAAAAACCTTGAGATTATTATTTTAAACATGTGAAAATATTGTTGTTTTTGGTTTAAGTCGGATATAATTTTTAAACGATATACGGGAATTAATTTAAATCTTTCTTTCATTTATTCACTTCCTTTAAATATAAATTATACATCATCAGTGTAAGTAAGATAAATTTTAAGGATATTTCAAAAGAAAACATATAAGTAAATCTTTTAATGGTCTGAAAATGACAAAAATTAGAATTGTTAAACAACTATAATATAGTTTAGGCTTCTTAACAGTTAATTGTTAACAGTATTTTATCTTGAACTGGTAAAACTGAATTCCGAAGCGTGAAATTTATAAATCAAATATCATTTTGTATCTGAACGAACACTGCGCATTCATTTATGAAACAAGCAATTAAAATTCTCACGTAGCATCTTTAATAACTCGGTTTACATCATATTAATTTTAGTTATGAGAAAAAAAGAGTATTAAATCATGAATGGAAAGTTATCATAACTAATAATAATATTTTGATGTTTCTAATGTGAATGCTTCAAATTACGCTTATCAATGAGCACCAATCGTCGTAAATAATGAAAAATCGTGGAAATAATAATCCTTCTAATATACAACACTTAAAAACTAATTATGTCTCAGAACAAAACAGTGAAGAGAGGACAACCTACGAAAATATACTTAATATGATTTAATATTAAAATAAGACATCTCTCATTATATTTGATAAAATAACTGTGAAAAGTAAAATATCCTTTTAAGAGAGATTTATTTTATATTTGTTTTTATTTGGATTAACGTAAAGTTATACACAGATTTTATTTTATTCTGATGAGATAAGAATAGTCATTTTAAAAATGTGCTTGTTATTAATCGTTTAAAAGAAAATAAACATAGTTACTAAAAATATATCCTCATATAACAAAGGTATAAACATCCGAAAAATTAAAATAAAATTCTAATTGTATGATTACGATCCTTTAATTTTGATAAAAAGGTTAAAATTTGTGAAATAAAGATCGATGTCCAAATTATTCCCAAAGGTTCATTTATATTAAAAACAGGACGGTATAAATTTCGTTATCGCATAATCTAAAACATTTCATTAAAATAAATAATAAAATTAAAATTTTATTCAATTATCATTGAGAAGTTAATTTTAACACATATTTTTGAACATAGAATTAATTTATATAAACCATCAAATTCAGAAAATAAAAAATGATCCTTTTAAACAATCGACATTTTTCTCACTTACAAATTCATATATTTAAAACTATAAAAAATATTTGCTTACAAGACCGGTGAATAAAAATTAATTATTTTTAATTTTCTATGATAAACAACCTATTTGTTGTGCTCCACGAAGAGCCCATATTTTGGTGTTTTTGACGTATTCGATATTTGATTTTTCTCTTTGATAAATATTTTGAAAATAATCTGATTGTCAAAGCTAAACACAATATGTTTTCAAAGGCATAAATAGCTCATGAATTTTCCAAGTTGAGCACACCTGTAGCCGATTCTCTTATAATTATATTTGAAAAGCTATGGAAAAGATTTTTTTGCAGAGACAGCGTGAGTTATAAGACATAATGGAAGGTAAGTTTCATTTTTGTGTCACATTATTTTTTATCTTTATCAAAGAGATTATTCATTTGTTTCTATAACTTAAGAAAATTATCAATGAGATCTTAATTTTTATGCTGATTCTTTTACATTTCAATGAATTATTTTATATTTTATTTAGAAACGAACGATTTGAAGTCGCTATTTAAGTTAATGAGTTAAATTTTCTGATCATTTTATCGATTGAAGAGAGCGTGTCACAATTATTTATCATGATTACTATTGCCGTCATTTACATACACCATGCTCAACGCTATAGTTTGAAATTCATTTAATCCTAGTATCGATCTCTAGCTTTCTCTAAAATACTTAAATTCTGTAAACACTTATATTCGTTTCGTACTTTTAAATGGACGAATTTTGTTGTAAACCACTTTTGATTTATCCCATTTACGCTTTAATTACTCATGTTTAAATTCCTTTGATAAAATTTCTTTTCATGTCTCATGTAGATGCATTGAATCAACTATAGATCCAATATTTTGATAATGGTTTTCTTTTAATTTAATAAAAGGTCAACCTTGAATAAAAATCGTAAATGTAGGATTTATAAAAAAGAAATAAATGTTAAGATCTTTCGTATTTTCCCCAAAATATCCTATGTAGGAATTTCGCATTATCCATTCAAGAAGAGAATCTTCGAATTTTTGCTTGAGAAGCACAAGCTAAACTTTGCATCCGAAGAATGATGAATAGTGGTTCACCGAATGAAAAATTACAAAATCAGTTGTTACAATTGATTTTTATCGAAAATGTGAAACAAGATTTTCCTTCTCGAGTTCTTCAAGAGTAGCTTTTTTGGAGCGTAAAGCATAGTAATTAGATAAGGATTCCAGCATAGACTTTTGATGGTTAAATTTATAAAGCACTCTTGAACAATACTTCTGAATTTCTTGCTTGTTGGTAAAATAACAAAGATTGCAAATATTATACTACGTTAAAACATACCACAATATGATTTATAAAGATCTACGTAAAATGATCAGAATTCATCCTTGTATACTTTATTGCTTTGAATTTAATATTTTCATAACTAGGCCAAATAAAATTTCAACGTATGCAAATATGAAGATTATCAGCGAAACTGTTGCTCACAAATGTAAAGATAAAATTATTTCAAAATATGCCCATTAATTAAATGTCAGCTCTATATTTTGGTACTTAAACAAATTACGTAAGAGAGAGAATTGAATTTGCACACGCTTTAAAGCTTGAATAATACTAAATCACACGAATTAATTAATACTGCCAATTTTACGAAACCAATATCTGATAGACTTATTTACTCTATGTAGACATTATGCGCTAAATCCATCAAGATCAGATCTAGTTATATAGAATCCATATTAAAAATCAAAGACTAGATTTTTCATAAATTAGAGAAAATAATAACAAATGATCAATCAACAAATTAGGTTAAAAACATAGAATTCATTTTCGTGTAGGGTTATAGTATTACTTTAATTGGAGTAATTTTTAAATTCTGGGTAACTAATAATAAATTTTATTTGAATCTAACGCGCAGACTCCATAAAATAAAACTATATCTATAAGTTACATATCGCTAATTACATAATTAGTCTCTGATACAGAAATTAGTATGAAATACTTTACTTTCAGGATACACACGTTGAATTAAAGTGGTTATTATATATTGAATGAGAGTATTTAATTTAATCATTGGACTCAATAAAATTTCAATTTATTAATTTTCAACGTTTTTAAAATGGCGACCTTAAAGTTGTTTAGATTTACCATTGTATTTTCTTATCTGTAAACTACAGAATTTAAAATATTTATCTTTTATTATTTTTAAAAAACGAAAATAGACTAAATTTCCTAATAATTATGAGTGTTTTTAACCTCTTAAGTTCCTTACAAATTATTAGTCGTCGAAATCAGTGCTAATACGTTTAAATATAATTAAAATGTAAGCTGTTTGAAACAGAAATATTAAAAAAATATGAAAAATCATATTTTGAAATTTTTATTTAAGTCTGTCAAACTTAGTTTGGAGGAATATGGGATCTTTTCATTTTTATGTTTGCAGTTTTAAATTTTGAAACTTTGAATTTTATATTTCGTCTTTTGTTCTGATCATTCACGATTCTTCTTTAATTATACTCTTAGGATAAATTTCTTGGTTCTTTATTCATTTTAAAATATAAAAACAGTGATTTAACTTAAAAATTAAATAAATTTATAATTTTAAGAGTTAAGTAGGGACAAAAGATCTTATTTGTTCCAATAAATGAATGTTTGTTTATATTTATTCAAATATTATAAAATTCACAGCTAAAAGTGGTATTCATTGAAATTTTGAATCTTGTTAAATCTTCAATTTCATTCGCTGCAGTCCTGCCAATAAAAGTTTTTCACAATATTCAACAAATGTTGAGTATATGAAAGAGAATGTGCGCAAGTAAAATATTGAAGTACTTCGAATTTTTGTCGATAAAGTATACCTTAAACCTACCAAGGCATTTCGCAAAAAAATTTTTCGTTGATAATGCGTTCTGTTAGCTTTGCATAATTGTTTTCGACGTTAAGAGTCCCTTCCTCTCCTACGCACTTTTCTTTATTGTATCCCTTGATGTCGAGTTTTCTTTTCAACTCAAATATAATAAAAATCTGATAATCTCCTCGAGCGAATTTTCTATTTTCGAGTGATAAAATTAAACAGCTATGAATTTTCAGTTACTTATTTGGACGTCAAGAGTTGATATTGGGTATAAAGGGTGATAAAATGTTTCAGAAGGTACCATTTTCGGAGACGAAAATTCCATAACATAGGCTGGTCTGAAAGGTATTCATTCAATACATTTTAGAAGTTTCAAAAACATCATGTATGAAAGCCATGGAGATGTCTTTTAAACAGCTCATGTAAACTAAAAGGGTTTGACTTAAGCCTGAAATAACAGAATAAAAATCTACAATCCATAAATTCATAGATACAAAAATCTTATCGTATTATTGATTTATAAAACATGATTTAAAACCAAAAATCGATGAAATATGTGTTTTCGTAATTCTTACAGAAGTTTTAACGAATCCCCTAAAAGCTAAATAAATAGATATTTCGATGTGCTAAATAACTTAAATAAACGTAAACGAAAATGATCAAAATTATAGAGATTTAATAGATGATCATTTTTGAGATATATAAAGGTTTTACAGAAAATAACTTATAACTTCAACTGCCTTTGTCATGGACAATGTTAGGTGCCACAAAAGTGGCACTATTGAAGAATTTTTCGAATTAGAGAAACTCAAACTTTTTATTTTACACCATACTCTCCTTAAATGAATGCTATTGAAATTTTAATCCCTCTTTGAAATCAAAATTAAATACAATCAAACAGAGCAAATGATAAATTTCATCTTTCGGTTATCATTAATTCTATTATAATTGATTAAAAACCTAGATTTTACCATTATACAATGACAGTTTTGGTGAACGAATGACAAGCGTTAACAACAGTTAAATTGAATTAGGTTGGTTTCCATTTTATTTTGAAGAAAAAAATTGTCACACTTAATTTTATTTTTAAAAATATATTTCCAAAAATTTTTTCATTATTTTGTTCATTTGATTGTCCTTGATTATATTTTGATCATAATATCATGGAAAGCATAAAAGTTCATTTAGCTAAGATAAGCTTTACTATTCTTAAAAATGTAAAATTTTCGAACTTTCCTTATAATATATACTCACTCGAAAATAACTTAATGAAAATTATTTGAGCTCTGTTCTTTTTATTAAAACCTTCAGTTTTGATTTTTAATGATATTCATCGATATTGTGCTTGTGAAACCAAGTCTCGATGTTATCAAATTCAATCGAATGGTAAGATTTTAATGCCACATTCTGGAAAAAGAAAGTTATGTGTGGTTTTCTTCACACATCTAAGGGATGTTTATTCCAAAATAACAAACTATTTTTCGGTAGATGAGTTCAGTGTTTCTAATTCTGTCGTTTTTCATATATCTCAGAGCAGAAGAATAACTTGTATCCTCAATATTAAAAACCCATAATTCAAACTTTACCCATCTGCTCCTATGGTTCTTTAGCTGGTGATTTTACAAACTCTCGTCAATATAGAAAATTTTGATTATGACCAGTCGATTGAAAAGATATTTCTTCAAATAATTTTTAAAACTCAATTCTAACAAGTTGATAATCTGCACAAAAATAGTTTGAATCACTGTCCTTGTCACAAAATTTTAACCTCGCCATAGATGCATAAAAAAGCTGAAGATTCGTAGTTTGAGTATTAATATTAAACATGGAGGTGAGGTTGATTAAGCCATTGTATTTTCTGTGACATAACTGCCAAATTTATCATTTCCTTTATTTACATCTTCCAGGTTATAGAAATATCGTTAAAAGTCTCACTTTTGAGAAATTGCATTCTTTCAAACATTTTAGTATTTTAACGATACGTTATCCTCATGCCGAAAGACTTTTTTAAGGTGTATATTCCTGCATGGTTCTTTGAACATATTTTAGCTTCTATAGAGCTGTGATCAAGAAAACTATTTTCTCTGGGAAATAATTTACATGATGAATGTCATGAATACACGACAGATGTTCGTATGACCTTCATCAAAAGCACTAAATTTATAAAAAAATGATGATTCATAATTGTATTATGTAGGGAACTACGTTTTTTCTTCCAACACTAAATCGTAGAACTATCTCGATGATTAAATCTCAATTTTATCTCGAAATAAATTGACAATCAAATTAAATTAATTTTGCAATATTCTTTTTCTTAACTTACAGACAATTTTCGAGCAACTATTTTCATATTTTTGGTGATAAATACGTTGTTTGACGATTTAGTTCGATATTCCAAGGAAATATAATTTTTTTCCAATTTCAAATATAAATGGAAAAAAATCATCAAAATAGGTATCGTTTTACGCATGTGGTATAACATTATAGGTGGTTTATGACATTAGATCAAAATTGTAACCTAGTTAAGAAAAACGCAATATTACATAAAATGCAACATTTTTCAGGTAAGCTGTTTTATTTCAGCATGAACAGATTACAGAGATTTTATAATTGCCAAAATTAGTTAAAATGGTATTTCTTATATTTTAACAAATCAAGAGTTTAAAAACTTTTATAGATTCAAGTAAAATTATTTCAGACTAAAATGAACTCAATGCTCATTTCTACCGATGAAATGTCACGATATTTTGGAAATAATATAATAAATAAACGTCAATTTTCGTGCGAACTTATGAAGCAAATGAAAAAACAACTTAAAGAAAACGTTTAAAATTTTATTTAATTTAACAAATATTTTAATGGTAAAAATTAATTGATAAAAACAAAATGAGCCCCTGCATTTGAAGATAATATATATTTTGTTTGCCGATTAATCTTTAATGTTGTAAATGATAAAATTTATACATTCATCTCAATAATTAAAGATCAAAACTTGATTAATTTTTTCATTCAATGTATTTCCTAGATAAAAATACGCTAACGTCACGAACAACAATACGCCTATATATATTACGAAAGTTGATCGAAAGAAATGGCATTTCGTACCAGTTCTGTGACGGTCGTATATCATATTTTGAATTTGGTATGAATCTCCATGGTAGTTATAGTACAAATAACTACGATGCAAAAATCAGTTTATTTAATTGTATTAACTATGTAGCAGTTAGATCCGTAAAAGAGATACGTAACTCTTGTGGAAGTTCTAAATACTGCTATAATGTGAGTTTTACTAGAAACTAAGAATCATTAAGTCTGACGTAAATAGTTACATAATTTTAATAAAACTAAGTTGTTGATAAATCTCCTACGTGATAGATGTGACATGGTTATAAATTATTTAATAAACTTTGTTTCACAAGTAATTCTTATTTTTTTGTTAGTTTTTATTGAAATTATTAAGTATGTTCCAGATTATTCATAATTATAAATCTCATAGAAATAAATCATATCATAAGGCAATGACGCAAATATGCTTTTAATTAGAAGATTTTAATGCGCATGATAATCATGCATCTAATTTTCATGTTATTGGTGATAAATACTACAACAGTGGTTTTTTCGCCTCTTCAGAATGTATTTAGCAGTTCCGAAATAGATAAAACTCACCGAGCAGATCCTAAGATCCCATCTTTTAGTACTCAATTAATCGAAGGTGAGAGAGTCATAGACAGTTTATCATCATACGATGTGGGGAAAAAAATGCATCAAGATCATATCCTTCCCGAATTTTATCAAATGAATGGTCAACAGGCATTAAATACTCACTCTGCAGAACAAACATATCCCCAGAACCTTTTAGACGACATTAATGATATTGATAAATCTGAATTAGACCAGTATCTAGACCATGTAATTTTAATCTCACCTGAACAGCAATATAGATTACCAATAAAACCTTCAGTTTTTCCTTATTGGAGAGATCTTGATAAATCTACTATGGTTGATGATAGCTTAACTCAGCGCGACGTGTCCACATCATATTTGTCTATGATTACCGCACCGATGAAAATAAATTTCGATGTATTTGATTCTGAAGGAACGAAAAAAGAACATACAACCACACCACAAGTTAGTACACATATTTCAGGCAATGGTTTGGATGATGTTACTGCTGGTGGAAGCTCAAGTCTTGGATTTGTCAAAAATAGAAAAAGAGATTTAACAAAAATGGCCAAACTATCCTCTCACTTAACCATTCCTTCAACCAATGTGGAACGCCCGATGAGTTTAAAACGAGATATGAAAACGGCGTTAAATAATCCTGGAATAAAACGAGGAAAGTTGGACAAAAAACCTGAAACGCTTCAACAAGGAAATCCTCAATCATACGAAACGTTATTCGATCATCCCTATCCTGTCCAGGCATCAGCGAATTCTCTGGGATTTAAGGACTATAGAAGGATACAGGAAAAATTATCAGTGTCTGATGAATCTCAAGATAGAGTATCAGCATCGTTTGAGCAGATTATAGCGGATTTGAACCAAAGTAAAGACAGTGAAATAAAAAAGTCATTTATTAAATCAATTCCAAAAGGGGAAAAATTCGTTTCAGGCCTTTCATCACTCGTAACTAGTATATCAGAAAAAGAAGGTCAGGTTTTTACAAAATTAATTTATTCAATTGAAAAATTCAATGACTCTAAATGTAATCAAGAAAAATGTGGTAAAATTTCCCCAATACCAGCAACCGAATTACTCGAAAAATATCGAGTTTTCAAAAAGCAAATGGACACATGCATTCATAATCATGGTGTAAAAAATGGAAAAAATAAGAAGAAAACCAAAAAAGGTTTTACTGAGTGTATGTCTCCTTACTTTGATTTTCTTATTGATGAAAGCTCTCAGGTGTGTTTTATCTTTATTCAAAGATATGCATGGGTAACTTTAAATTCATGTCATATGATTGCAGATCATGCACACATTTGATCGAAGATGCTTTTTATCAAGGATATGAATATATACAAAAAGTTTTGACTGAAGTATATCACATGTGTAACTTAGATTTATAAAAATAAAAATTTAACCCCTCGAAGAAAAGAGAAATGTTTGGAAAAGACATCATAAAATTTAGTGGAAATAAAATGAACATTTTAGAAATTTACCGTGCTTATTTGATATAAAGTTTAAAAAATTTGGCTAAAATTATTCTTTAATTATTGAATTTCCTTCATTCAAATAATTTTTTTGATATTTCTACATTGTATTTTATTTATGAAAAATCTTACGGAGAAAATAATTCTTACATGTTTTGGAAACTTGTCAATAATGGCTCATTTTTATGTTGAAAACGGAAAAATAAAAACATCTCAAAAAATAAATTTAAAATGAATACTTTTAATTTTTCTTTGAAATCGTCAATAATTTGCTACATTTAAGGTGATAAAAATACAAATGTTTCTCAGATTCTTTCAAATTCATTAAGAATAATCTCGCATGTAACCACATAACTTAAACATCAAGAAATATTTATTTTATTAAGCTTATCACTGCATTAATATTTTTGTTAAAACTATGCTTAATTCGTAGGCTTTGTGGTGAATCACAAATAAAGTATAACCATCTCTTACGTTTATAATCGGCATCCAAACCTCTTTGCTTTGACTCTTAGCCAGATTATTATTGATACTGTTTGATAAAAAACGTTTAATTAAAAATCTCAAGTCACTGCGTTAAACATTTATTATTTATATGTATCAAGGATTAACGATCATTTATTTATGTTGAACATGAAGAATATTGATTTTGTAAAATCATTAAATATTTTATTTTTGAGTTTTTTATCATTTTATAATCCTAATAGCCCCCATGCCCAGCTCCATGAGTTCGTGTGAAAACTAATATTACATATTCCATCTTGTTCCTTCATTACATCTTCTCCCACTTTTTTTCTATTTGCCGTTTCCGTTCAGATTTCAATCTCAATAACACGGCTCTTAGAGGTAGAAAGGTAGGTTCACAATTATCGACACAGTGAACTTTTGACTGTGAATATTCGTTCACATAATTTCAACATCAATCTGCTTTTTGACAATGCTTGAGAATTTTTTTATTAACTTTGTAGATGATCATCAAACGAAAAGAACGGTTGCCTAGCCGTCATCTCTCGTATTTTGACTTTGAAAGAAATAACGAAAAATTTTACAAATTTTTAAAAATTAAAAGTGTCCACAATCATAAATTAAAGAAATTAAGAAATTCAATTTCTGAGTCTATTTAAATTCATCCTGTAAGAGATTTATGTTATTAGCCTGATGTTGATATCGTATTCCTGGAGCGTATTGGCAGATATCATGCAGTTTTTTTCATAGTACTTAAATTTTTTATGAATTTTTCTTCAAATGCTGCAAGATTGAGGTAGGGTGGTGAGGGTACAATTCGCTGAAAATCAAATAATTTTTAACCATTGTTTTATCTTTAAATAATTTTTTTTTAAATATTTTACAGTTTGAATTGAAAAAGAATACATGCGAACTATTTTTTATTGATAAATTCACATTAAAATAAACATACAAAACAAATTAAAAATCATTAAACTAATTTAATTGAATCTTTTAGTTCGTCAATAAGTTCAAACAGGTTTAGAGCATGATTTTCATATAGATCCCACAGTCTTTTTATTTTTCATTCTGTTGGACGTAGACGCTTTTCCTGGCCTTCGGCTTTCCCCCACCAAGGAGTCGCCTCAACTCTATATCAGCATAGATCTGAATTTGCTTCAGAACAGAACCAACCATCAAAATCTTGCAGTACTTTTATTTTGTTTTTGGTTTCGAGTGGAAACCTTCCGCCGCGTTGTTTGTTCTTCCACGTAAATCACCAAAATGATTCCAGGTTTGCCTGCTGAATAAACTTGTATCAGACCGTGAGAGCCAGGTGTTCTCCATGTATAATTTAAACTCCAAAACACTTTCATTATCTTCTGTCAAAAGATTCAGGACATGATCCCAGGCAGAGTCGATGCTTTCCAATGGGATTAATGGTAAAGCAGAGAATAAGTGGACACAACGTTTAAAATTTGTATCGCCATGATAAAACTCCGTCAGACCTAAACTTTGTACCAGCCTCCAAATTGCTTGCCCAATGTGGAAGTAACAACCACGAATTTCAGCCACTGGAAAGACAACACGAGCTGCATTAAATGCGGCTTGCTCGAAATCAATTTTGATTCGACGAGGAGAAAAATCTATGTTACTCTCAGCAAGCCTCCCCTTTACAACAGACAGCATTTGAGTGTATGCTGTATGGGTCTTACTGTTCCTAAAACAGTATAGTAGAGAAAAACTTTGACCAGAAAAGACACCGTGCAAAATATAAATTTGGTAAAATGAAGTACAAGAGGATTTATATTTACCATACATAACGATAATGAGGTTTCGCACTTTTGCGAATCGTTGAATGAAAGTGGAGTCTTCCAATACTACTTACGCTTCATCACTAAATGAAATATGTAATAACATATTTACATTCTCAGAAAGACGAAAGAAGTCAAAATTAAAAGAATCACTATCAGGAACAATTCCCATTTGTGCTACATCCTTTTCCATCTGTAGATCGACACTTTAAGAGTGTGGAAGGAGGGTAGAAACCGTGCAACATCATGAGTGTGATTGCACAGGATCTACCTTTGCACAATCATACATGTCTTGGGCCGGTCTGTAGGGATTGCTGGTTACCATTTCCTTAATATTAGAGCGCAGTTGAGAAGAAACTCTAAACTCCTCGTCGTTAGAATGGTAGTGCATACCATTAACACTTAACAAATTTCTGTTCAAAGAGACGGCAGTGAAATTACAAGTGTCACTTTTGCAGCTCCAGTAACATTTCGCTCCAGATATTCGTTTTTTGATTCTGAAAATTAATCCATAATGAGTTAGAACTTCTTGTCCCTTTTAACTCCTTATCCAGCATGCTTTTTTCATTTTTGTGATTTTCGGTGAATTGATATTACGGTGAATTGTTACGTCACGAGGTAGGGTATTGAAAAGTGCTCATTTAGTATCTTCTTATATCGTTCTAATGGTTTGATAGTTCTTCCTCCATTTATATCTTTTAGTTTTTTTCTTCTGGTTCCAGAGTTCAGCTGAAAATTTTTAAACAAATTCTGATTTAAAAAATGCCTGAAAAGCATCAAATTTATGATCGTTCGTTTGAAGACCGTTTTTGTAAACAATCGCCATATCAATTTCAGTTATCGAAACAAAGTTAAGCAGTTATATCTTATTCTTACATAATATAAACATTTTCGATCTTTATATTGATTTTGTCAAACATTTTAAAAGCCTCTTTCAAGTGAAAATAACATCCCACGATTGCCCTCAGTAAATTCGTATTTGAATAATTTTTTAAAACACATTTCATAGTCATTACTGATGAACTTTAACATCTAATTAAACACCAAAAAATAACTTCATGTATCAACGACTGAATATAAGTCTTCGTATTTTCCTGTCATAAGTGCAAAAACGCATGAAACAAAAGACACAGTCTCAATATCAAATTCTAGAAGTACTAAACATAAGAGAAAAAGTCATATTGTCGATTTGAAAGGGCAATCTACACAAACGTGAAAGATGTAGCGCAGGAGTGACAAGGCTTCGTTTGTGTCGATAATCATGATTGTTTGATGTTCCTTTTGAATATCCTATTTTCACGATCGTCTAAAAAATGGTTTTTTTGTTGTCTTTATAACATGCTGCAAGAGAAATGATGCTATTTTAAACTGCTTAACTCTTTCACTCTTTGTATTTCACTAATTTGTGTAAATATTTTATCTCTGGAATGAATAAAAAATGGTCTATTTTAATATTTTAAGTTTAATGCCGAAATTATTTGAAGGTAAATATTATTTGGACACACAGAAACTTGGAGCGTATTCTCATTGATCGAGTTTTCAACGAACGCTTCAGATTTAAATTATCATTTAGGAATTCATAATTAAATTGATTTCGTTTGGTTGTACGAATAAACTGTTTTGGCTTGAACAATCGAGTCTTCAATAATTATATGCGCCTTGCATTGTTCTGAAATAGCTCCTAGTACATATATAGAATATCGTTTCGTTTATTTTTCTTTTATTATGTAACTAATATCTTTGGAAATTAACAATCTGAGCCATCAATATCCAACCGAGCCTATTAATTTATATAATTAAAAATTCGACAAATAAAAAATTCCAACTCTTAAAAATCCTTAAAATCCCTTTTTCTCATGTGATCAGCTTGTTTCTTTTACGAGTATTGCTCTGTATCCACTAAATAAGATAATGGCTCTGATCAAGTAATTATTTTAGAAAGGAACATATTTGGGTTTATCATTTTTGAATTCTAAATTTTTTAAGGTGAAGAACTTTGTTCTGAGATGATCGATCATGGTAATTTTATTGCTTGAATTGTGCTTCTATCATGGATCTATCTGTGTGTGTGTTTGTGATCACATGATTTTAAACGATGAATCGCTTCTTCAGACTGGCAGTATTTTTGCTTATGAATGTTGCGGAGACTTATGAGGAGTATTCCTTAGGTTGAAGAGAACTTTATTCAAAATTCATTTATATATGTTTTTGAGTACCTTTTGGAGTTGTACCTTCTAACAAAAGTTCGAATCACTTTCTCGACAATACTCTAACTTCAACTGTGATACGGGGTGGTACAAACATGTTTTATTTTACGATTTAGGCAATTTTCTTTGAATTTTTCACTTTTAAAAAAGGTCGCGTTCTCTGAAACAATTATTCTAGGAACTCAGAAACGTGCAAAATAGGAATTCCGCGTGAGAAAAACGTAAGTATTTGGAGCCTCAGTATGAAATACTATCATACGTTTTGAAAACGCTTACCAATATTTATCATCGAAGGAGCCTGAGAAATCAATTGGAGTCATTTCTAGGAGCATTTTGAAACTTTCCGCAGTAAAGATAGGTTTCTGGTACTGTTGCATAACATCTGACATGAATGATCATGGTGAAAAAAATTCAACATCCATTTACTATTCCATAAACACCACACATACATTTTGGTATTTTACGCTTTTGACCTTTTGACAGGGTGTCTATCGTGTGTACATTTAATGTATTTCGTCTAATTGTTCAATTTATGGTAAAACAATGCCTAAACATCCCAATCCTTTCTTCAGTTGATATATGATCACTAATCTAATACAATGGTGAGTATGCTCTCTAAATCGGGCTTATCATGCCATCTTGGGTTTACAAAATCAACTAATTTTTTGATAGTTTTATCATTATTAGTATACTTTAATATTAGATTTTTGAAAAGGGTGCATTTTTCGAAATGAAATGCTCAAATATATTAAGTTTCAATTTGAAAATCGTAATAATCTTTGTTTTTCGATGGAAACCAAAACAAGACATAAGATAATCCATTTTGTTCACCTGATTATACATTATGTCAAATTCATGACTGCTCACCATGAATGCACAACATTTTAGGCGAGAAATTGCAACTGCTGGTAAAGCACGCTTCTTTGAAAAAAAAATGTTCGAAAAGCTTGTGACCAGTAAGGATTTAAAAATTTACACCATAAATATATTGGCTAAATTTCTGATGTACGAATACAATCGCTAATGGCTCCCTCTCTTTCCTGGCATATCTCTGATCCCGTCTATTAATGTTCAAAAAGAAATGTTCATTTGGTGTTCGACGCCATCTGTATTTTCTTAAAATAAAACTATCCCAACCAAATTTGCTGATTCATCGGTGTCAACGGTCAACTTCTGTTTTTGATATAAGTGAGACAGCCGATTATATTTTCCTAGCTTTTTCATCACACTTCTGAATGATTTTTCTTGTTTATTCATCACCCCATACTTCCAGGATGTATGAATCCTTAATAGCATTAAAACATCGGCAGAAAAATGTTGTAGAATCTTCACGAACCTGTTGTAAAAATTTACCCATACTAGCTATGAATTAAACTTTGTAATCTGTTGGCGTTAGCATTTCTAACTAAGCTTTTTTGTTAAATTACTATGGATGAATTAAATGCTTTTCAGTATTGTGCCGCATATAGGTTATTGATTGTTTGAAGAACTTACATCTTGTTATTTGTGTCGTAAACCCAAACATCTAAAATCTGGAAAGGACCGTTTCCATATTCGCACGATGTTCCTTGTCATATCGCCCGGTTTTATCGATATCATCAAGGAAATGTGATTCCAATTATGCGAGGTTGAGTTTTTCGTTTTTTGTAACAACGATTGAGCAACCAAGATACTTAAAGATAATTTTGTATTTTGAAAGTTGCCAATACGTGTGGTAGTCACAAGAAAATTTCTATTATCTTTGCGAATTCTTATTTGAAAGTAGGAACAGTACTGATCGATAGTTTTGAAACTGGTCCCATTCAATTTCGAGGTTATTTCTTCGAATAGCTGAAAAGGATAACTATTTGTTTGTATAATTGGATTTGTGACACCGAAGTTATCTCAAATTTGAATGCAATCGCTGGATTTCTGAATGATGGGCATCTAGGACACCATGAGATTCGAATAATCATTTGATTCCATGTTCTAGAAATAAAGCTTGAACCAAACGCTTTATTTCAGTCTCAACTTCACTATTGAAAGTAAAGGGACTATGTCGTTGTCACCTTAATTTTTGATCTGCGTTATTCTGAAAATAGTCTCTATTTAAAGTAATTATTCTTAACTAACTCGAAAGAGAAATGTTTAGATGTTCTGGATTATGCTTTATCACACCTCAATGTTATAGTATTAACTTTATTTGGATGATCATCAGAATATCAATTAAAAAAATAGAAAACATATTTTACAGTATTTCAACCAATCTCAACAGAAATTTGGGGTCTCTTTCTGTTTAGTAACTCCTATAGGTTGCCATTTTACCGCGTCTCCGATCTAGACGTGAAAAAATGAACCTCCGGCAATAGGTATATCGTTATACACATAGCCTGTTATTATCGTTTCTTGTGCATTAAATGAACAGTTAAACGTTTTCCACTTATCTTGATTCACAGATGAGACATGGAACCTGAATCACATAACATGTTCAAATTCATAAATTTTATTCTAACGGTTATCATGATCAGGTCATAATTTTAAAATAGTGAATTCAGACAATAACGACTCGAAAATTAAAATTTATAAACAAGAGATTTATTACTTTTGGACTTTGCCGAACACGTCAATGAATAATGTCCGATTCGATTGCAGAAATAACCCCTGGACATGATTGATTGACATTCATCATCGTTATTGTGAAATTCCTGATAACCCAACGCCATCATACACCTGCCTTCAACGGCCTCGTTTAAATCTTCAAAATTTTCGCACTATCTTGTGATACTGCACTTTTTTAACATTTTTCATCATCGTTGATTTGCTCTGCTTCTTGAATTAAATAGATATTTAGCGGCTCAAACGGTGTCATCAGTGTGCAATTCAGCTCTAATAAAGTATAAGTTAATTTTTTCAGGAATATCCAACTCGTTGAGGCCCATGATGAACTGGTCTCGTTACATATTATCAAGATTTACCCAATATAGGCAATTAGATCCCGCAGAGAGCAACCTCGAGTCAAACGGTCTTACATTTTCCCCCTTACCAAAGAAGCAACTATATTAAGCTCCATTTTCGAAGTAAGGATTTCCCTTCTTCTCAAATATGCATGCAATTATTTAAAAGATATAAAGTTTGTGTTACCTCTAACTTGTTTATGAATCATCTGAAAGTAGTTAGCTCCCAAAGTGTGACGAAGCAGATTTCTCTTGACAACGTCTGACTTGACAGACTTTTTCCATTAACCCTGAACCTTCAACTTGATCTGCAAACGGTATTGACAACTTGACCAATCTTCTTTGTCCTTTAAAATACCTCAAATTCGAAATTTAAAATATTGAAGATTAACCTTTCTCACTCGTCGGAATATGTAAAAGCTACGGCGTCGTTACACCGCAAATGAAAAATAAGAATATGACATTTCTAATCTTAACTGCAAATAATCCACCTCTATTTCAATCTTATTCAAAATAATTTTTTTAGCAATAACCTAACCTTACCATGATCAAGATATTATTTTCATAGAAATTAAAACGAAATATATTTTAATAGGTGAACTGTGACAACTTATAACAAAATTCATATCATAATTTCTTTTATCTAAATCATTCCAATGAAAATAGAAGTATTTAAAAAAGTCTACCTCATTAAATTATCTAAAATCAATGATTATATGAACTTCGACACAAATTTTTATTGATTATGTCTGGTGTACAACTTATATTACAAAATTATGGGTGCGACTAAAAGTAGAATTGTGATTCCCTAACGGTAACTACAATTAATATTAATTTCAGAAAAGTTTAACATAAAAATTTGTCATTTTTAAGCCAAATTTTGAGTACCGTGTAATTTAACATTTTAAGTACTTTATAAGGAATTATTTTGTAAATTTGAAACTTGAAGTTTTTGACAAATTTTACTTGATTTTTTTCATTTTGAATTAAACGATTTCAAGAATTTTCTGAACAAAAATCTTCAAAATTAAAATCATGTTGAGCTTGATAAAAAAACGTTTTTAACAACAAATACTGCATCATTAAGATATAAATATATGGTTATTCTATGTAAATTCAGTTTATTTTACACCATTGAAAACACTTTTCGTCAAAATATATTCAATAAATAGTTTTTTACGAAATTTCTTGGTTTATGTTTATTAGTTGTCCAATATATTTTCTCAAGATGTTTTGAGTTTTATGCTAATCGCGCATTATCATTTATTAAATTTGAAGATCTATGTGTTTGAAACCTGCAACATATTGAATATCTGTAAACCCATAAAGCGCATAAGATAGAACCAATTGTGGCCTTTTCATTCATTTATATGAACAATCATTAATTAAAATACCAACATCAACAAACAAGCTGGTTATCGTACAAAATCATAAATTGAACACTCAGTCTTGAATAAATTTTAACAAATTAGATTAAAAATTTGTTCATCTAAAATTTTCTTAACTTCTTAATTTTTATTCGAATGAAATTATTGTTTTATTTTTTAGTTTTTTGGTCAAACCATTCAAGTAATTACATAGACTATTTTATCCTCCGGAATATGAGAATAAATTTCCGTTCTCATCTTATTTTAAAAAATAAAAGTACATTAAAAAGGAATGTTTGTATGGGCATAAAACTGATGATTAATCCACTATCCCAATAACAGTCAGTTTAATAATATTCAATTTATTAAAAAATTTATAATTATACAATTTTTGCAATTTAATTTTTTATCTTAGTCAGAAAAACTCTTATTCTAAATTTAATCAATTACAAAGTTAAGATATCGTTATATGAAAGATTTATATTTTTAATTTAATATTTGTGTGCTGATTTTTAAAATGGTAAGTATGATAAATGTTTTAGAAGCGCACATAAAATTTGAACATAAAAAACTTTAAATAGCAAAGATTTTGGTGTCTAATTTTGGTTTCAGAGAACGAAACTGCCTAATCTTTGAGCACCATAGATTTATTTTGAATTTCAAAGAAAACTCATTCCAAAAAAGTATCTCTTCTTTATTGTCTAAATATCTATCGTTTTTAATCGATTATGTATTTTCAAAATGATTAATAAATAAAATACACTTCCATTGAAGTTTAAAATTTTTTACTCATTAAATAGTTGTTAGCCAATTTGAGAAAATCGAAATTAATCATGAACCCTGGCAGAGTTGCTCGTTATCGACCTCTAATGACCAACAAAAATATTATTATACTTTTGGTTCAAAATAAACTTTTCAGTTTGAGAATAACCTATTTTTTCCTTTTATGAATTAAATATGTCTGTTTTATTTTATTTATTTTCTAACATTTTGATATTTTTATCATGGTATAACTCACCTTATACGCTGGTGTTTTCGAATTCTGAAGTTCATTACTCACTATTAATCTCTAAAATTATCTTTAAAAACTAAAAAAATTCCCCAATTTAAATTTTCACAAATTTGTTATTTTAAGTGTGATGTCGGTTATTGCTTGTTAACTCCTTCAAGACGGGATTCCCTGATTCTAAAAAAAAATTAAATTGAAGAAAAGTTCCAAAATTTAAAAAGAAGTGTATGTATTCCGTCGCTGGTTCTATGATCTCGATCTTATTGTTTTCGATTTAAGCGAATTCGAAAAAATAAATTCACGAAACTAATATGAGGCGAAATTTTGAAAAATTTAAAATAATTTTGAGTTTATTGAAAGAAATGGGATGTGATAGAGAAACAAAGCTAGTCAAACACATTTTATGAAAATTTTGACGGATGAAATTTCTCGTTTAGGAGTTCATGAATTAGTTTAAATTTGATCCTAGGATTCTGTGAAGTATGAAATGATTGATAATGGAGCAATATCGTTTGATATAATGTGATGTGATACAGTTTTAAAAATAGTGGATTTGAGTCTTGCCAGGATATAAAAAATATCATAAGTGAATTTTTTATGGATTATTATTCGTCGAAAGAATAAAACAGAAGACGATTCCCTTCAAATTAAATTTTTTAAGTTGATGAGTGAAGGGTTCCGGCTGGTTTTTGAAGACTGTAATTCATTGTATTATTTTCTTCAGAAAACTCTGAAAAATTTAATAACTTTACCCACGAGATTTAATCACGAAAGTGTGAATTAGAAATCTGCTGATTTATCCTTCGTGAACTAAATTACTCAAGTTTTTATGTAAAGTTGATGTGTAAAAATATTTCCTTTAGGCATCTTGCGAACATGTGTGTTTGATCAAAAGGTTAATGTCTGAATCCACGACATAAAAAATTTTAGTTAAACTACGAGCTTAAAGTTGTCAAATATCATTAAATTAACCATTTTGTTATTTTTATTCATCATAGATAAAAATTTTCAGTTATCGACTTTATTTGTGATGTGCTTCAAAATAAATCATTTCTTGAATTATGAACACTTTCTGATGCTCTCTTTAAAAATATTGATAAATCCGTTATATTTTCCTCTTATTAAAGGGAAACCGTCATACGAGTCATTTATGATATTCCTTCACTTTAACTTGAAGAGTAAAATTTTATATCCTCCCTATCTAAAATTTCTTTGCCTCAAGACGTGTTTTTCAAATATTTGAAAACATATAATTTATTAAGATGATCTTCTGTGTTTAATATATCAAATTAAAGTCAACAGTTGCGCTTTTCCACTGTTTTAGATGATTCATCAAATTTTAGCGAGAAATTCAATTATGGTCATTCTTTATGCTTTTCAAATTTTCATAAAACTTGATCATATCGTAAATTATGCTTGAGATAGTTGCATTTGAAGCCCAAACTTTTTTCTTGATTCCCAGCGTCGTGCCTCAGAATTGATTAAACCATGACAACAAATGCTGGAGCTGCGATTGACTCAGCATCTGTGTATGTATTATTGTATTTTGCCAACAAAAGAGAGACTGTGCTACTTGCTAATAATCATTTTTCGGGTAGGTTCGTGAGTATAACATAATCTATGACCATTTATTTTGTGGAAAAGAATAGTTCAAGAAGTTCGACTGAAATATATTTATGACAGCTGGATGTTCAGTTTCAAAACTTTATTTACTTTGAACTTTACAAGAATTATTGTTTGAAAAACCGGCATTGTAAATTTGGCCGAATAATAATTGAAAAAATTTGGATTCAAAAGTAATCAAATCATAATTGATTTATTCTTACTTTTATTGTTGATTTTTTTCCTTTTCGAGTTACATAATTCGTTACTTACTTTTTCATGGTTAAATTGAACGTGAGAAACTTTATAAATGACGTAATTTATCTATAAATTATTTCAATTTGCAAGAAAAAAAGCATAAATTTTGTATTTAAGGGGAACATTCAAAAAAGAAATCAAACGAAGTTTTTTCAGAAACGGTATATTTTTAAATCTCTTACTCCAGGCAGTTTGATGCACACTTGTGTAATTCATTCAAATAATCCAATAATAATCACCGGCCTCTTTAATTTTTAACAATTAACAGACTAAATAAGATTTAACTTTAAAACCATATTAATCATATTTTTTCAATTATACACGTTCAAATCACAATTGGCTGAATCGTTATGTTTATAGAATATGTCTTTTTTAGAAAGCATACAAATCTGTTCCTGAAACTAAAATACATTCGAAAATATTTTTTAATTTTTAAAACAACATTCATGCTTATTTTCACAGACGTGTTAACTTATACGTACAAAAGGTGATGGTAAGATTGCACATATTTTATTTTTTTCCCATTTCATGTGGAAAAAATAAAAGCTTTGAAATTACAATTTTTATGTAATAGCTAGAAAATATGGCCATATATTTGAAAAACCTGGCAGATGCTTTGTGTAATTTTTTCCTAAATTTCTTAATTGCTTGACATCGATGAAGAAAATTATCTTTTAAAGATATAAACCATACTTTTACGTGGATTTAAAAAATCCAAATCTCCAGAGGTTTTAGTTATAAATTTTGACTTTAATTAAACATTGTATCAATTTAAGAAAATATGTTGGATTCCTGGAACAATTTCTAAGAGATTATTCAATATTTTTTGGCCAGGCTATATTGCATGTTTATTGAACATTTCCAAATAATTTTATCTGACGAGAATAGTCACCCCAATAAGCTTAAACTTATGAATGGGAGACATTAAATTGTTCTATTTTTGAAAGATATTAAAAAGATTATAGTGAGATTAAAAGCCCAGTGATGATAATTGTGCTCAGGGCTCCCTAGTTTAAATGTATTTTAAAAACAAAGTATTCTTAATATATTTTCAGATTTATTTGTTCGAAAAGTTAAAAAACGATTTTCTGTTGTTTTGATGTTTCCGTTTATTCAATGGAGGTGCGCGTTTAATTTTTTAATTTTGTGACACGTGAGTTGGAGTTTACCACATTGGCGAAGATTTGGAATTTAACTGATAAGAAAACTAGAGAAATTTGAATTGGAAGGAAATTTTTTTTCTTATTATAAAAGTTAAAGATTTGCGTTTTGGATCGCAGTAAATGATATTGAATATTCTAAACGTTCTCGTATAGTCCTAGCCGTAGTGGGAAGAAAAACCGACGAGGTGGCCTGAACGTTGTCTTGAGATCAGGATTCCGAGGAGATGGAGATGGATAAACTTGCAAACCTTTTGAAATATAAACTTCAATCCTGAACCGCTGGAGGTTGCAGAAAGTTACAAGTCCTGCTTAATTGAGCAGTCACCTGACCAAACTTAAGGTGACTATGCTCCAAGATTACAAAAGTTAAGCCAAAATATGGCTTCTGTCCCTTCCTCGGTAGAGTCTTGAAAGACAAATTCGTATTTAGCGTGCGCGTTCCTCTCAAAAATATTCAGCTGTTGTTACTTATTCAATAAAACCTGTCTTTTAAGGATGCGACGTTGAAAGCCCTTAAGATTGAATCTGCTACACAGAGGCTTCGAGAATTGTTGCAGGTCAAGAAAAGATTTTACTGATCCGTGAAATACAAAAAGGCTAAAGTCAGAAAGTGCTATCGTTGTGGATGCACAGATCATTCAAGGAATAAATGTACCGATGTTGATAAGGAGTGTTCATTTATAAACATAAAAGGCCATCTTGAGTTATGTTGTTATAAAAAGACTCGAAAGAGGTACACTGTACCAAAATATGGCTCAGTAAATAACTTTAACCCTATATTGAGCAATTTTACGTATTCATTAACATTGAGCAGATTAAAACTATACTTTTAGTAGACATAGGCTCTCTTGTTAATTTCATCAGATATCATGATTTTGTTGAATTCAAATCGTGTCTAAAACCAACAAAAACGTGTTTTTAGAGTTTTTCTAATCATGGGATTATTTCTTTGGGTCTTTGCAAATTAAATATCAATATTTACTTAATTAGATTTCCTGCCTATATATCTTACCATGGTTATACGATAATGAGAAGAGATTGGAAATCCCATCTAGATAAAAATAAAATCATGAATATTTTTCACATCATAGGATCTAACGAAATCGAAGGCCTAATAAATTAAAATAAAGATCTATTTGAAACATCTATCGGTTTATACAATGGTTACCAAGCAAGAGTTATTTTGAAACCGGGAGCCTTGCCTTTTTTATGAAAGAAAGACCTCTGCCATTATTTAGGAAAGACGAAGTCAAAAAGGTTCTAAAACCGTAGAGCAGGATGGGATCGTCGAGGTAAATTTCAGTGAATGGGCAACGTCTTTTGTGTATCCTTTTAAGAAGAATGATTCGGTCAGAGTTTGTACCCATTTATCAGAGAATATTAATCCAAACTTTCACACTGAGAAATACCCATTAACACTTATTGACGATTTGTTTCCAAAACTCATCGCTGGAGAAAAATGCTCAGTAATCGACCTAGATTAGGCTTCTCATCAAGTTTAAGTGAATTAAGAGAATCGAAATCTCATGAAAGTTAATACACGCAGAGGTCTCTACAGATATAAATATTTGCCATTTTGACTTTCTTCTGTTCCAAAAACTTGGCAACGTTTGATCGAATGAGTCCTGAGGGAATTCTGAAGACGTTAGTATATCTGGATGACATAATAATTACTGGACGAACTCAGAATGACCCCCTGCAGACAGTTGAACAAGTTTTCGATCCCGTGAGAGAATTCGATCTCAAAATAAAAAGTGAAAAATGTTATTTCAGAATGAGGTGGAACACTCCGGTAACATCATCTCTGCAAAAGGAACTGGTATTTCTCAATCAAAGTTTAAAGCAATAGAATCAATGCATAGACCGATAAATGTGTCAGAGATAAGAGAATTTTGTAGTATTATCAAAAAAAAATATTAAAACTAGCTGAAATTTTTGCATCGTTGTACTCACTTTTAAGAAAAAGGAAAAATTTTGAATGAACTAAAAGACGTCGAAAATCCTTTGAACAATCGAAATCTGCAGTTTTGAGAGATTTCGTTCTTTCAAAGTTATATCTTTAGTTTGAAGACATTTAAGGAACCAATGCTCCAGAAATAGGTCTCAGAACATTTCTATCACACAAAATGCAAAACGACGATGAACGCCTCTCGCATTCGCATCTTGACTTCTAAATGAGGCTGTAAAAGATTACTCCGTTATTGAGAAAGAAGCATTGGGCGTGATTTAGGCTGTCAGAAAGTTTTACAACCATTTAGAGGGTCACAAATTTACGTTGTTTGAAGACCATAAACCATCGATGTACATGTATCGGCACAAAAGAAATATTTCATCGATTGCAGCCTCAATGTAACAGAGATACGGCGTTTTATAAACGGATTTGTCATTTGACATAAAAGCTCGGCATTCACACAAAAATATAAATGCTGACACGTTATCAATGTTACCAACTCTAAACGATGGAAGAGTAAAACACCTAAAACATGCAAAAAAGAATATTAACCAATAAGCAGATCTGATTTTATCCCAGAGGATTCATATTGAAACCATCCTTGGTAACGCGTTATCACGAGTGAAAAACTTACACAACATTGGATTGAATACATCTTCCATAGACCCTGAGATGAAAGATTTATGGTTAAAAAGGAATGAAATTACAGTGGTCGAATTATCATTGCAACTTAATGACAGAACTTTTGTACCTGGTAAATGTCGTATGTCCATGTTGTCAAAGCTTCATCAAGGTCATCTTGAAGTTGAAAAAACGAAGTCCCTCGGGAGACAATATGTATGGGGGTAAGGGAGGGACGCTGGTATTGAAAAATTGTTTCTGACATGTTGAAGGTGTCATCTTGATACGAGGAAGGAGTAGAATAAGTTTCCTCCATCGAAGTGGAGTGAAACATCATATCTCACGGAACGAGTTCATGTGGATTTAGTATGGCCAATAAAGGACAAACAAATTTTGGTTATGATCGACCACAATACAAAATGGCCTGAAGTTCAAATAATGACGTCAACAACATGAAAGCAAACTATTAAAGAACTCAAAGGAGTGTTTACGCGGATTGGTTATTCTCACAACTTGTTCAGCGATAACGGGCCACAATTTTATTTCTGGAGAGTTAAAGCATTTTATTGCGGAAAATTGCAGAGCATATTCGATCACCATCTTATCCGCCATCATCAAACGGACCCTCGGAGAGGTTTATTCAAGCATTGAAAGTGTCAATTCAAAAACTAACTAGCTATAAGTAACATGACGGTGTTAGTCATTTCTAAGTTATAATATTGCCATGCTAACCAATTGATAACTTTAGTCTCTCCATCCATGTTAATGTTTGGTAGACGAATTCGAACATGCCTTTATAATCTATGATTACAAACGAAAACGGACATCATGGTGACCAATATACGTCATTTTAATGTCATTGAGATGGTGTTGTCGCGTATGTACAGAGGATCGCTTAGGTGTGGGTAATACCAAAACATATTAAGTAAACGAAAAATATCTTGTGGTGGTAAGAAGTGAGAAAGTACATCGTCACGAGGATCGTCTCAAAAAAGTCAAATACCGGTAGAAAACACGACAAGCACGAATCAAACAGGTGAATTGACGCCTCTTTTAACTTATTATCAGGAGCACCATAATGAGCTTATCAACATAGAGATATATAAAAGCAAAACAGCTTGCAACAACTTCCCACAATATAATCTAGACTGAGACATCACTGGAAATCGCTATTGAGGAAAATTAGCAGTTGTGAAAATAGGTAAGGATAGCTACGTGCCAAGCGATTACGGGTTGAGGAATTTTGGGATGTTCTGTCTTTTATTCAATTGATTTGAGCACTTTATAATATATTTTGTTACACTTGCTTGTACGTTTACAACATCTATCATGTTGTTATGTTCCATTCCCCATTTAAATATCTGTATGTTTCAATTTTAAAACAAGACGTAAATTCATTTAAAATTCAAAAAAATAATTTTTTAGGAATTTTAATTGTCAAGAGTTTTGAGGTTCAGAGGTTCATAAGCTCGTTTAATTGTTTTGTAAAATCAGAAAGTGAGTAAATTATGACTTCATTATTCCAGATTGTAATTTTTATTTCAGATTTAAATTCTTTTCAAATATAAAAGAGAATTTTTGGATATTATGTGAGTATAATTGAGAATTTTTGCTTCATGGAAAAGCGTATAATTATCGAGGTAAATTTTTTAAGAAAATCGATTTTGTACATATCTAAGTTATACTATGATATACTTGGTAAATTCTATCGAATGAGACAAACTTCGATCATTCATCCTAAATCCAAAATGAATTATTCGTGAAAACCAAATTTTTATTTGACCATATTTTCTTATTTCATACATCTCCATCACCGTTAACAGTTTATAAGATAAATATTTTCATATGATGGAGTAATCTTAGCTTAATTTATTTTCCATTTTTAATCCTCACTCTATTATAAAGGTTGCATCTCTCAGTGAAATTTCAGCTATTTTTCGAACATGAGTGTTATTTAAAATATATAAGGTTGAAATAAAAAAAACTGACAGAACTTCACCATTTTAAAACTTTTTAATTTACACAATATTTTGTGATAAAGAAAGTTAAAAGAATAAAATTACCAAAATCTAGCTGAAGTTATAACATTGAATTCTTAAAATTTTAAGATACTTAAGGTATTTAACAGTAGAAACTCTGTTTGTGTTTTCTATTCATTTATTGATCTTGTCTTTCCTTTGACTTTAAAACACTAGATATACTTCAAAACACTTACAATAACAGAATCTGTTCATATTATGTTTTTTTTCTGATTATATGATAATATTCAGGTTTGTAAATAAAATTAAAAAAAATTTTGTGTTTTTTCCAATTTTTGCCTATTAATTAAGAAATTCGAATTGTTTAAAATTAAATAAAAATTTTAGCACACGATTACTTTCGAAGGAAATGCTATTTTATTATTTTTCTCTGTGTCAAAATTTGAATTTTAGAAATATGACTGAATGAATTTAAAGTGGGTATATTGAAGATGCAGTTTAAAATAACCATATTAACAAGTTTAATTATTTCATTTTTCACATTTGTGCATGATAGTAGTCATTATAACTCTTTCCAGGGAGGAACGTAATATATTCTTCTTCTTTTAAATTCAAATACCATACATGATTATATCTTTTAAAAAATGTGATTGTCCAATCTTTGATATTTTCAAGAAGCATTCGGTTTTTTTCTGTAATCACAAAAATATTCAATAAATTCTGAGTTTTATTTCCTACATTTTTTTGACATTTTGAAGTGCGAAAATATTAACATTAAAAATTATTTTTAATTTAATACAGTTTTACATTCATCTTTCAATGAAAATCATAAACGTAGAAATTTGAATGAATAAATATTCTTAAAATTACATTCTAACCCACTAGTTGTTCACGTTCGAAAAAAATTCATACTTTTCCGTATTATAGGTTTAATTTTTTCCATTCTTTATCATTTGAAAATGAAAAATCTTCGCTTATGAATCAAAACGTTGAATTTGAAGTTTTTCTTTTCCAAAGTGACTATTTTTTGAACGCGTCATGCGATTTCCTTCAAAATCAGCCAAAATTTACACGTTTTAAGAGTATTTCGGCTTTTAATAATATTATTGCTTTTATGGTTCAAAACAGACAATATAAGCTGGCATTACGGAATGTTCCAAATAATTTTTCTATTTAATAACAATCAGAATTATCTCTCAGTAATTCTAAAATTCTTCACATTTTTATGTTTCAACCAATTAAAAAACAATTAAAGGGCTTAATTTTCACATATTAAACTGTTTGTAAAAGTAAGTGAAGTCAAAAATCGTTTTTAGCAAGAAGTAAATGTCTGAAACTTTGAATAAAGTACACAACAAAATCGTTAAAGTATTCAAAATTCGAGAATATACATTGTGATTCAACAAAATATTGTACTAAATATTATATTTTTCCCAGTTTAAACAGCACGTTGAACAATATACAAAGCTGTTTCACGTGATAAACATCTTCTGAAAGTGAAAAAAATATCCACTCAAATCGAATAATAAAATTAAAAACGTCAAGAAAAGTTAATTAATTGAAAGTACGTTGCCAAGCAAGAATTTTACAAATTTCACAGATTCTTTCAACTCTTTAAGATTAACATAAATGTAAGAAAATTTTATAAAATGAAAAGCGAGGCTAAAATGGTAATAGTACAACAAGACTGCCTCAGTTTAATTTTTCTAACCATGATTTTAAAAAGTATGTAGCTTGTTCGGTAGGCCATGAATATTTTTTTGGTTCTTTTATTTTTTGGTCAGAAAATTTACCGTTGGTAATGCTAGCTACCATTCAAATTTTAATACGTGAAAAAATAAAGTGGCTTCAACTATTTTTGTGAACTATGATAGGACGCACGAACGAGAAGACTGGATATGATTAATGAGCTTTTAATCCTTATTACTAACATAGATTTTCACTTATTCATAACATTACCCATTAAATGATTTTTCGAGCCATTGATACATTGATAAATTCTTTCAAAATTTAACTTATTTCAATTAATATGTATAAATTTACTTATTTTCATGACTTTTTTTATTCAATTATATTTGCATTTCGCATGTTCCTTACCATGCTCAGGCGCGGTTTTGCAAGATAGACAACTTTTGATCCGAATTTAAGACTAAAATACAAAATTAGAGTTTTGCCTTATTTTTAGTTTAAACGATCTTATTAAATAGTTTTAATTGAATGAATTCTTATAAAATTATTTAAAATAAGCTTCATCTCGCATTTTTGCAATGTTATTTTATGATGAATAAATTAATGACCGATATTCATAAGAAGATATAGATGTCATTTTTCAACGATGGGCAAATGAAAAAAATCAAAATTTAATGCAAAATGTAAGTTTGGATACTTTGAATATTTTTAAAAATTTAATTGACAGTTATCGTTCATTGATTCTGGTTCTTACGACAAGGGAAATGAGGGCGAGAATTCTAAATCCAAGCGTCAATGCGAGTAATGCACATACATTAACTATTAAAAGATTCTAATATTAAAAAAATCAAACATTAAAAATTCCTAATGAATCGATCGCATATGATCCAGCAATAGTGTTAACACATCCGATAGTGGAAGGGCTACATTCTAATTTTCGATACAAGCTTTACCAAGAGTTACGCCTTTAAATTGGGAGGAAATCATAGAATCAAATGCATAACTAAACCAGGAGAGATATCTTATCCAAATAAAATAAACAGGAATGTTCCTAAATTTTTAATTTTTGACAAACTTTGCTCTTATAAAGTATCCACCAAATATCATCATCGGTAGTAATAGAGGAGAGGCAATGGCACCAGCAATTTGAAAATTCTTAGAAACCGCAGATAGCAAATATCCTGATAAATTTAAAATTTCAACCGAATGATGTGGCACAAAGGCTCACGAGAACTTGCATCAACCAAAAAGTGAAAAATGTTTTGGCGGTTAAATTGTATCCTTAAAAATTAAAAGTTTTAGTTACCGATCATGAAAAATGTAATGAAATTCATCAATGTCGGCATAAGAATGAAAACGGGAACCTGAGATAATTAGTCTACCATACGTCGACAATAGTCTTGGTCAAAAAATATACCCAAGTATCATAGAGGCGCTTTCTATGTTCGCGCCGAAACACATCTAATTCTGCAGGTAACGTCTATCAATCACGATTTCGATAACAAACAAAAATTACCCCCAAAGCCGCTGCGAAGGTGGTGTTGGAAAGAATTCCGAAAATGGACCCAGCAAAGTTGAAAATATTTTCAGTCGTGTATTTTAATCGAAGGAAAATCAACCCGAATATTGCTCCGATTATCTGATAGTAACAAATGATCTCACGAAGATTTGAATAATCCGTGTCTTGAATAGCATAGGTTCTCTAATGATGGTCTTCCAAGAACGTGATAGCAACGCGAGGAATTGTCTGTAACTGCCTGCTTTTTTCCTTTTGGCCCTTATTTTTTGGCATTACATTACATAAAATGAGATGTAGGCGTTTTTTGGGTATAATTCTAATTCGAAGTTGAAAACTACTGCTTCAGTCTGGCTGAGAGATTCGTGTTCTTGATCAACTAAGCGTTTGGTTTCTAGGAGTTTATGGATAAGCCATTTGGAAATACTTCGAATGTGTTTTGTTCTTCTACCTCGTTCTCAGGTTTATGTGCTAATATCTCAATGTAAAAATCGGATGGGTTGTAGTTAATGGGACAAGTGAATCCGGCTCTGAGTAAAAAACCGAGGCAGAACCTGGAAAAGAAGGCCAGTGCTTCATTCCTTGGTCCAGAGTAGATTACTCGTCCATTTGCAAGTAAACACAGGCTTAAGAACAACTTTTTAATTCTACTCGTCAAAGTGGTTGAAAAGCTGCGATGAAGGCTGGTGAATTGTGGAGATTATTGCGCAATTTGTGAGGGCGAGTTTTTTGAGAATGAGAATGACAGATTCTGCAGTGAACGAATCTAGTCCAGACGTGGGTTCGTCTAAAAAAATAATCCTCGGGTTGGTCATTAATTGTGAGGCGATCGAAAGTCGTCTACATTCTCCACCGGATATTCCGTTTCTAGCCACCGGAGAGCCTATCTGTGTATCTTTACATTTATAGAGCCCGAATTCCAGCATGAGGTCTTTAACCTTTTTACGGATTTCTTTTGCAGGGGTTTTATCTCCGAGAACCAGTTTTCCCTAAATTTTTAAATCATTTTTCACGTAAAACGTAAGATGTTCCTTGACGGTCAGAGTATTAATGAACAAATCGGACTGTTCGACATAAGCGGCTATCGATCTTACATCATAAGAATGTCCGTCTAAAAAGATTTCCCCCGTCTTTCTGAGCTTTTTCGGCCTTATTCCAGCCAAAGTGTTCAAAAGTGTAGTTTTCCCCGATCCGCTTGCTCCCATAATAGCAAGCAACGACATTGAATAGGCCTCTCCGCTTACTAATATTTAGAAATCCGCTTTAAAATATACCATTAAAATTTATTTTTAACATTATTAAATATTTTTGAGTTATTCACCGTCTATTAAAATTGGCTTTCCAACTTTCCTTTGGGTTTGTTTCCGAAGAATTCTTTTGATAAATGATGGTGGTGCTATTCGGGCTGTTACACATAAATTGCGCCATGATAGCTTGAATTGGCTTGTCCAAGAGTTATTCGAAGTTTCCACTTCCATTTATGTTTTTCTTTCTCCTTTTATAATTTGGAAACGCTATTCCGCTTTTGGTGATTCTATTCAGTCGACGTGTTTTTTTGCTGTTTCGATCAGTTAATGTATAGGTTGAAGTTTAAAAGAACCGGAATTTCTCGTGGAAAATTTTATCGATAAAAAAATATCATATCAATATAGGTAAAACTCATAAAGTAAAATACTGTTAATGGGAACAAAATTTAAAAGAGGAAGCTTCAAATAAACTTAGAAATAGTAAATTTGTTAAGTGCCGAATTTTGCGAAAACAACGCCTTTTGTTACGTATTCTATATGTTTCGGCATATTATTGATTTTATGGCATGTATTTTTTTATTCCATTGAGAAATCAATTTAATGGGCGGTTACGCCCTTTTTCTCATTAGCGATAATGTGACGACTTAATTATTTAATTTGACAATTAAATCAACCTTTATCGGTCTAAATTGTAAAGATTGAAATTAAATAAGGAAATCGTGCAATATCTTGCGAACCCACATTTTTAGAAGAAAATCTTCGTCAGTATTATCTTATTTCTTCACATTCTAAGTTAATCTATTTGTCTGCATCAGTATCAACTTATCGTACTTATATATTTAAAGATTAATATTTTTATTTTTTTGAAAATTAATAGAACACACTCATCATTAAAAAAATTAAAATGCCATTCCACGAGTAAATTTTAAATTAGATTAAATCATGAATTTTATGTGGTAACCGATAACAAATCAGTAGAGCATGCGTCATTTGCGGTGAGTCGAAATTGTTCGACTCCTTACATTTTTTTGTATTGACATTTCCACGAAAATTATGTGTTATAAAACTTCAATTTTACAGAATCGTTTAAATTGGATCAACGATGTTGTTTTATACTCGAAAGTGGCGTTGAGAATTTTTCCTTCCTCAAACTGATGATTAACTCGTAAAATTTCCAGGCCCTTTGTTCCTGTCATCTTTTCTTGGTGTATTATAGACAATGCCCGATAAAAAATCGAATGATTCTAGATAGCATTAAAAATCAGACCTATCCTTCAGGGAATGTACTCACAAATAAAAATTGTAATGATCACATTTTGCTTTTTATAATTGTTTTCTACGTCCTAAAATTGCATAAACGGGCTTCAATCGACTATTTTAATCGAAAAAGTTGATTTTTGTTTGTTTTTGTATTTTTATCTGCATGGTTCTTTTTGCTGTCAGAATATTTGAAGTATGTATTATTGTTTCGTTATTTTAAAAAAATTGAAATTAAGTGAAAGAAAAGATTTGTATTTATTTGAAAAAGCCAATTCTCAAATTTTTCACACAATCCATCTTCATACGATTATATTCGTGAAGTTTACAGCTCACTTTATTTAAATATTTCTGCCATAAAAAACCATCCTTTCCCTTTTTTTTATTAAATCGTTCGAAATTACCAAACTCTTGGTTTTGTATCCTATCGACTCGTACGTGTAATATTATTTACTACCCAAACTTATTATTTATATTTTCCTTTGATGTGATTTTTGTATTTTTAATGCATTTTACAGATGCATCTTCATCTTCGTTCTTTCATAAGTTTCTACCACATAGAAACAAACATTGATATATCTGGAATTAGTCTCGAGTGGATAATATTCTGCAATAAGTAAGTTGAAAACCGAAGCCAATTCGGAAAGATTATCGAAATTTTTAATGCAAAAGGTTCATGTTTTAAAGCATTTCATAATTAATCGTGTGCCGTTTTCAGCATAGATATCTCTTGGTGGAATAAAAGATGTTTACGTGCTTAATGATGCAAATTTAATTTTTCTAGTTTTTGGTCATTTTAGTGTTTATGAATTTATGAATAACAGCAAAATAGGTTTTCGTAATTAATCACAAAGTTTTGTAAAGTGATAGAATTTGAACAGGATAAAAGGTAAAAATTAATTTTTTGATCTAGTCCGAACATATTTGTTTTCATACGATTGTATTAAAAAAAACATGTCATTCTTTCATGATGTCAGATTTTCTTTGGGTTTGTAAAATTAACCCTCTCTATTATTTGAATCCGATAGTCTAATTAAAAAAATGAGTTATTTCCGTTTTTAATTAAGTTGCAATTTTCAACGGATGCCAACATGAGTATTTGATAAATTAATATCTTATATTATTGACAATTTTAATAATTATTAAGTTTTCGGTGGCGCGTCATCTAAACTATCTCAACTGATAGCAGATGTGGTTTGATATTTTTGGTAACAACAGATTGAAATCATTCATTTTTTTATTTGTTAGAATGAATACTATTTTATCAATATGAGATAAAAATTGAGGTTATTTGTTGTATTGAATGGACTTAGCTAAAAAGAGAATTATCACGGTTCATCAAAATATTAGGTTATGTTAATCTTGTGGAATGTCTCACAGTTAGCTAATCGGGAATCAGACTGTAAATCAACGTATGACAAATTTTTCAATTCGATCAAACAAAAGTAAACATGATTTTGCGTTTTATTTTTCGAAAAATTTCTTTTTAATTCAGAAAATAAAGTGTTGATAAAATAGAAAATGTGCAAAACACACTTCTCTAAAAGATTACATATCAAGAGATACACAAGAAAACTCGTTGTATATTTGTAAGAATAGTTACATATGGAGCGTATTCGTCATGAAAATAAATTATATTCGGAAATACTTACATTGAAAAACTTAAAGACTCGGTCTGGCTTATATCCTTTTTTAGAAAGTGGCGAATTTCTTAAGTACCCAATTATGGATTGAGTGACCCGTAGGCATAATTATTTTGAAATTAATTATCATTGTTTTTATCTTAAGAAAGTTGAGCATTTAAACTTTTTCTTCAAACTTCATGGCTGTAACTTTCGAGAAGGTTACTTAAAAAGTTGTTTTGACGTTTTAAATAAATAAAATGTACATTTTAACATGGTAATTTTATTCAGTTAGTTACAACTTCAAGTCTTTTATTCGATCTTTCATTAAGCCACAAAAGATTTATAAGTTAAAACTCGATACCAAGTTAAAAATATAATCAACTCAAATTATTAACGATAATAATCTTTACCGACAAAACTTGCGCACTTATATTTGCACAACCTGTAAATTTGTAGGCGTTTGACTCTAATATAGGTGTAAATTATATTTTATTTAAACTTTTATTTTTTGACTCATTTAGATTTATTCCGTTTTAACCTTTATCTGTGCATACAGTAATTTAAAAGCCGATTCGGTGCTTATTAATATGTTTGTATATTATCACAACATAGATTTATTTAAATTTTATCATTTTCCCCTTTATAAAAATCTTAAAATAAGAAGGCCTAATGTTGACCATTCAATACTTTATCAGAATGATGTGAGAAAAGTATAATTATTTCAGGCTCGAAAAGATATAGGCGTGAAAAATCTTTCATAACCTAATTTGTTATATTTTAGACTGACTACTAAAAATTGAAAAAATTATTTGATTTGTAACTGGGCATGCTCCATAGTTTCCTTAAAAATTCAGTTCGTATATCTCTGAGTGAGCAGTATTGAGCATTTATGTAAGGTTTATTTTCATACGAGAAAAGAAAACTACTTTATATTGAATTTTTAGGATTTTCATTCATTTTTCTCAAACTCCGTAACCAGAATCAGTTTATAAATACGATTTTTTGATTAATTATAATTTTTCAACCAACTTTTTTAAAATCTAAATGAGAAATTTAGTCATTCTCACAAACTATATCTACTGCTCCTGCTCGAGAAGTATATAATTTTTCATATACCCAATTGTTCAAACAATTTTAAAATTTACTTCGTTTGTAACGTACTCGAAGTAATTTTATAAAATATAATCATTTAATATTACTGTATTTTGACCATAGATATTAAAATATCCCTGAATAAGCGATACATTTTATCATTGTTTTTTATACAGTTTTTTCCAATTAACTGGAGATAAGTTTTAAAATGATTTTTGCTGAGATATTCGAGTTAATGCTAATTCTGAAGTGTATGTTCGATGAAAATCCTTCGAATTAGCTTAATTACTGATTTTTTTATCCTTCACATATAACAATTAAATTTTTTCATTCATATGTTAAAAAAATATGAATTATGTCTTTGATCATACCTTTGTCTATTTTTTATTTTCAATCTAATTTTAATTTGCAAGATTCCGAAATACTTCTTTTTAAAATTTCAAAAAAATTAAAGGCCTCACTTTTCACACACACACACACTTGTCATTGACTGATTATTTTTCTCATTCTGCTTTGATAAGAAAACAATAATTTACGAATATACTTGATTTTATATCGATTAAAGAAAGATTTTATTGTGCGCCTTTAACTTTCGATTGTCGTAGAACGTTGAAAAATGCTTTAAACTGAGTTTTGTTCTAGAATTAAAATGTAGATCCTATTTAAGATAAATTTTATTTAAAAATACAATTTTGGAAATTTGTTTATTATTCATACAAGATTTAATAAAAACTAAAACACAACATTTTCATGGAATTTTTTGTCTTTACGGTTAAGATCCATGACCATCAAGATGAAATATGATTAATAATTAACGTGATATTACGTAGTAGAACCCAAAAATACTAAATCAAGTTAATTTTATTCCTCTGGTCGAAATAAAATTTTAACAGACCCCGATTTTACATCATTCAATTTTCACATAGTTGACAGATTTTTGTACCGATTTTTAAACCAAACTGGATTAGTTTTTTACATCGTACATTGTTAAACAATCAATTTTCTCAAAGTCGAAGAGAGCTTTCTAAACATGATTTTTGTTTATGTGTTATGCGCGTCCATCGTCAGCGCTCAGCTCCTACGTTGAAATTATCGTTGATTTTTACAGAAATAAAACTATCATCCGATAAGAACTTTGAGTCGTTCTTTCAAGTTATTTAATTGATATGCAAAAGTTTTAAAGTAGACCTTTCGATTAGATTTTACTCTCCTTCGCCAGCTTTTTTTTTGACCAGTTTTTTCCGCCAAAATAAAAGATCTTATTACTTAACTTTAAGAGCATGGTAAATCTCATAAGCTCATCAAAGTTAGTACTTTTTTGCTGATATCTATCTTTAAACTTTTTAAAATTTTATTTATTTGTCAAAGAGAAAATTACGAACGAACTTTAAAGGTATTTTCTCGACTGAAATAAGTTTTAAGTAAAAACTCAACACGCAGGTGCACAAAAATCCTTTTAATAAGTGGATTTAAATCAATTTTCAAAATCTTTGGTAATATAGATTCCGGTTTTTCAGTTATAATGATACGATAAAATTATATATATATATATATGCTGTATTTTCACTAAATTTTCAAAATTGGTCATTTTGGTTTTGTCTGCCTAATGCAAATTTCAGCGGTTAAATATCTTTATTTTTCTCAAACAAATGTGGGTATAAGCAAAACTGAATTCAAGATGTTATAAATAAACTCAAAAATTATGTCTTTTATTTTAAATATTTGATTTAAATCTTTTGTGTTGGCGTATTTTACCTTTAAAAGTTTCATGTATATAATTTCATATAATATTTTAATCTTATTTTATAACAAAAATTATTGAATCTTTCAAACATTGACAAACAAATTGTTTATTTTGCCATTGAGTAAATAGTTCCTTTTTACTATCAATAAACAATTTCCTCTTCATCAACAAGATAGATGAAAATTTAAGATATATAGGATGAATCATGTTGAAAAATTCACTTTATTATGTCATATACTTTACTACATTTAAGATCTGAAGTTTCCGATTTAACTGGGTAAATTAACACAAAAATGAGCATTTAATGTTTTGAGTTACTGGACTATAATACATTGGTAATCTACTAAGATGGAAATTGATAACACGCCGAAAAACTATCTTTGATTTTAATCTTATTGAATGAACATTACTGATCTTTTTAAACATTATAAATTTTCGTTAAAATGCAAAGCAAAACAAAACATAGTTAGAAAACAATTTATTAGTTCTTTTAGTATGACTCGCAATCTTTTCACGATTTCTGTGAACTTGTAATAAAAGCGTCAGTTTATTTCAAACAATAAAAATATTCAAAAATAATCAATCTCTACCAGAGGGATTTGGTGATGTGCTTCTGGCTCTTAATCCGCTTTAGATAAATATTAGATGTGGGAACAAACATTCAGGTGTTTTAAAAACATTTTATAGAATTCTCTCTGGTTCCAGCTATGTATTATAATGGTATCTTGACCATTTTCAGTTACATATGTTTTGAAAACTTAGTTTTAATTTAAATTAATACATACAAGTATTTCCTGTCAGATAATTTCAAATAAGTAATTGTGTATGTTTTTAAAGTTTATTATCCTTTAATTTCTTGTTTAATTCATTTGAATAAAAATATTCTTCGCGTGTGCGCACACTGGATATCCTTCTAGTAAACTTAATGAATGCTTTACTCGTTAAGAGTTGATGAAAAACCTCGGAACTTTTTCTTTTGAGATTATTTATGAGAGAAAATATTCAGTTATGAAAAAGCGTGTAAATTTAATAAGGTAGGAAAAAAATAGCGCGCATGTTTTCTCAAATTCAAAAGCTCAGTTTTAAGCTTGGTTTGAGTAGCAAAAATAATTCATAGTTTAAAATAAGAAAATTGATTTTTACTATATTTTCAAAATGAACAATGGTTCATCTTAAATCTCTCGAAATTTAAAACTTTAGGTGTATTATACATTTTTAATTTTCTCTTTATGTATGATAGACAGTGAAAGTACAAAAAAATCTGTCCTGCCTTGTTATGATTTTAAAGATAGGTGAGGAATAATAGTGTGTGTATCTTTTAATTCCCATCTAATATTTAATCAATTTTTTTTATACTTTTTGAAATATTAAATACGTTTAACCCTCCTTAAATGGAAAACTATCATCATACAAATTATAAATGCTGTGGTCGACAAAGTGAATTATCCTTAGACATTCACAACCGATATTTTATAATAAACTCAGAATCTAATATTAATTTTCTATGGTTATTTTAATTGATTACTAGAATTAAGTTTATGGCTTAAATGTAAATATTTTTTCAAAATTATCTCTAAAATTAAATAACTATTAAAAGTTATTACAACATGTATGTCCAAGTAGCTTTATAAATAAGTACTTTTAAACTTAGTTTTGAGAGAAAAAAAATTTTAACTTGATTATATTTTACAAAAACATATAAAGATGAAACAAGCACAATTTTGTGAAATCAACGTCCCTACTAATTAAAATCAAAAATAGGATTCATTATATATTCAATTGAGCTCATAGATCATCGAAAAATTATTGAAGAAATAAGGATTTGCAAATAGACTGTCTCAATACATGAAATAAAATTTGGCGCTCAAAAAATTGTAAAAGTACCATAAGTAAAAGCGCATTCATAATATTTTAAAATCTTAGTTAATTTCAAATATAGAAATGTCAGAATTTCTAAACTCACTTCTAAAAGTAAAAATTGGCGTGAAGTTAAAAACCCACTCTTCTGATAAGTCGTAAAAAATAATGCAAGCATTATTTTAGCCCTTCGACGAGTTTCATGAATGTATTGATTTCCAACTAATTTTACATCCAATCGGACTCCTATAATACTGTTTGGGTGAAGATATAATGACGCTGGAATCCAAAAATAAGTTCTTTACTTGACCATTTTAACCAATTTCAGAATTTAATTTGTATACTTTAGAGTCACTGAGTTCGAGTTTATCTCCAACAAATCTTATGTTCTTTTTCTGTTCTATCCATAATAGGTGTATTTATGAACTTATTCATTGTGCACAAAAGCAATGCAGAGAACTCTTGAATTATCTTTCTTGAGTTGAATAAAATTAAATTTCTTTAAGATCCCTTTTTGATATAAATGCCACCGTTTTTTGGGAATTGTGTAATTTAGGATGTGTACCAACCCAACATATTACAAATTTTTGAATTTACTGTTTTCCTGAAACAATTGAAACAAACAAAATTTTAGATTTGATTGTTTCTTCATTTTATCAGTTCTATAATAAACGGAACCAATTGATTTATCATGGTTGACTAAGTGAATAAAACAACGTATTACTATTTGATGTGTTTATAACATTTTGACCCCTAAATACAAAGGCATATTTTGTATAAATAATTAGAAGGATGAGCATTTAGGATTCCAAACAAAATATTCTGACATAACTCAAAGGTTGATTCAAAACAGAGACAATAATCTTAGAATATATGAATAACAAAAAAATAAATTTTTATTCAACTTTTGAGAACATATTTGGTCAACATTTTTCTTAGGAAATCATTACATTTGATGATTGTATATGATAACGTCATCAAAATGATGATTCTTAACTTTTTAAGATAGTGTTGATATAACTTCCAAGAAATTGACTTTGCACTTATATAAAAATAAATATATTTTGGCTTCATTTTGGTGGAATAACATTTTCGACCATTTTATAGTTTATTTCTCCCCGTTTTAATCATAAAATTCAGATTATTCTATCTCCTGGGCTGACTTACTTTATTGTGGTTTTAAAATTGAATATCACCTTAAGCGAATGATAGCTAATTTCAGATATTTTATCAAAACATTAAAAGCATAAATATTCACAAAACATGTATTTTTTGTATTTTTATAAAAAGAAATTATAGTTTAACAGTTGAAAATTACAAAATTTTCCTGGGATACTAAACTTAGGGATACATCGTGATTTAATGAGTTTGAACTTGGAATATCTCCAGTTAAATTTGATGAAATTTAACTTTTATCATAAACTATGACCGACTCGTGGATGAATTCATCTAGAAAAATTAAAACTGTCTTTAAGTCTTTCTTATGACTGAATTCCACCGTATAAAATTAAAAATGTATGAAATTCAAAAATTCTCTATCAAATATTTTTTATTTTATATTGAAGTTTTTCAATTTTATCTATTTGAGATATATTAAAAAGAGTTTTTCGCCCTTTAAAATAAGAATCGCACAATTGATCTCGTTAAATTTAAAATTCAAGATTGAAAATTTTTGTATGTCAAGGACGGTATAATTGAAATCCGCATAAGCTGTCGGTTGCTGGCAAAGTAACAAAGAACAATAAGTTTTCAAAAGGTCAAAATAAATAAGCGTAAACCTAAGAATAAAATTTAGTTTAAAAATTATCGCTCCACAATTTTGTCTTTGGTGAAATTTATCACCTTTTCATGAAAGTTTTAATCTTCTAAATATGTAGCTTACATCGTGAGTCGTCTACTCTGTTTAAATTGTTCCACTACTTGTTAAATTTAGTTTAGATTAAAAATTAATCATTTCTTCTTAAGATTGAAAAAAATAAGCACGAATATTTAAAATTTGAAAAATTCAAATATTGGTAAGTGTGGATGAAACTATCTCATTTATAATATGTAACATAAAGGTTTTTCAGATCGATTCACCTTCAAAGGGCAATCTGAAGTTAAAGAACTATGTTATGATTTTTAAAAAAAGTACTCGCCTGAATGCGTCAATGAACATAATAGACAACAATATCTGATTGGATACGTTCATCAAAAATTTTTGAATTTGAAAAAAATATAAACTGAAACTTATACGATTATTAATTTAGATCTTGTTGAAAAGAAACTGCCTTAATTATTTTAGGCGTGTTTATGGAAGACAAGTGAAAAATTTTGATATACACAGCCATAATTCCTGCTAAACAGCTATTTTTGAAGTTAAACTACAATCCTTTATTAAACTATTTCGTGTACAAACAGTTTACACCAAAAATTCGTTTCTACATCAAAATATGACTACTCTCTTTCTAATCGACCTTCTAAACCTTCCCGCTATTATCATTTAAATTTACATAAAAAGTTATTTTTCATTTACAGTAATTTTACCCCAGAAAAATTTATTTAATAATTTTCTCGTGGGAATACGCACTCGCGGATTCCGGGTCGATAAAATTCATAACCATTTGAGGTTAAAAGTTTGACTCATGAGATAATTAAAAATGTCACTGATTATATCAAAATCATGTAAAAATCGTTAATTCATAAATGTTGAAGTTATTAATGTGAATTTTTTAGTTTAGTATAACACGATGTGACACAAAAGTGGTTCTGGGTAAAGATATCCAAAAAATCTAATTGTTCTGATTTGTTATTGTCTAAACATTATCAACGATGATTAACGATTATGTCACAAAACTTAATGAAAGTGTGAAATCTGATTATATTAGTATAAGTATCATTAAATGGAATCTTCCTAATTTGTGATTAAAAATAATAAAAATCGAAAGTTAAGAAAAAAAGGGATTATTATGATTCAATGTAAATTTTTGATGATACATGATTATAATTGGCAGAAAAAGTTTAAAAACTTAAAAATCTGCGGAGAAATTATTACGGTTTTCTTTGTGAAAATTATCCTATTCCTCCAGTTCTTTTTAAATCTGATGCTATCACACGCATCTTAATTGTAAGATCGTTAATTTAATTAGTGAAGATTTTTTTAATATTTAACAACGTGATAGATAAGCCCATAGTCATGACATCTTTCAGATGTTTTCGAAACTAAAAACATAAATTAATTGGAAATTAACAAAAATTTTGTGACAAATTGACATCGGAAAGGCTTTATTAAAAAATAAAATCTATTTGAATGGATTTGCATGAGAATAATCAAATAATAAATCTCGTGATTTGGTTTTGCATTACTTTTATAATGGAAATATTTTATTATTTCCATTAAACTTTAATTAATTTCAAAAACATATTTTATGTTCTCATTAAATTTTGCTGGTAAAAAACAAAAATTCCACTTTTAACGTATTCATGAAATAAAGAATAAATGCGCTTTTAAAGTCTGTAAAAGGTAATGAAAATAATTTTTTTTAATAGTTATGAGTTATTGGTTTAAAACCAATAAATCATAGTATTCCTATGGGAAAAATATAAGACGCGTTAATTTAATATACAATAAATGGATAACTTCTTCCAGTGATTAAATATCATAATCGCGCACGCGTTAACTGATTGATATTAATAATCACTTAATCTATCATCAAAATATTTTCCTTGATTTGATGCATTACTTTGGTCTTCAATTAAATTTTAACCATAAAATAACGCATTATCGCAGAGCGATTTTCACAATTTATGATATTCCAAGAAATTTCATAACATTTTAATAATCTAAACATCTACAACAAATAATTAATGTGCTTAAGGTAGCAAATTACAAAGTTGGTATTTTCAAATAATTCTTAAATATGCCAGGAAAATAATCCGATTATAAAGCGAAAGAACGATTGCTTATTAAAACACAAACAAGTAATATTTTTTATCTTTAAATAGGTTACTTTCAAATTAAGTTTTATTGAATTAATATCTTGTTCGAAAACTATCAGGTAAGCTTAATCGCCGCATTTATGCACCGTAAGCTCAAAAAGTAAATTTTTTTCTTGACTTTATAAGAGTGAGATTTTTCAAAATTTTCTGGTTCCAATAATTTTGATTTTTTTCGACTCTTGTAAGATCAAAAAATTTCTATTGTTAAATAACACCACATGTATGTTAAACGGCACGGATATTCTGCACATGCGAATTCTTTAAAATTTGCATCTAGAACCAGTATAAATAATAACAACTATTTATGATTCACATTTTGTTGATTAAATGTTTTTGTTTGTGTTTTCATGAGTTTATTTACATGATGTGAGTTTTTTTTAATATAATAACTTTCAGTTTATTCATAATATTTTCTCCTTTTGATGCTGAAAAATACTTTAACAAGAATTAAAACTGATCATAATGTTCAAAGCCAAGATTTTAATAACCCTAAAAATTTATCTGAAAATAATTAATAAGATGATTTCGTGGTATTTTAAATTTATTTAGTCTTCGAATAAAGTTTTATTTGATTCAAAAGTAATGTTTAAACGAAAATTTACCGTTTTGAATCAATCAACAGATTTATATTCGTTAGCAATGATGTAATTTTTGAAAATAAGATTACATATTTATGATTATTAGAGTCGAAACCTGCCGCTTTACCTAATGGAGATTATTAAAAATTCAACAGTGAATTTTCTCGAAAAATCACGTTTCAAAAAGGTAAAAATTGTCATTTAAAAAGAATTGGAGAAATGTATTGGCTTACTTGCTCAAAATCGATAACGATGTTCAGTTTGTGCTTTATAGCAGCGAACCTCAGTTGAATCACGATAATTTGTCCACGCATTTACATGAAAATAAGAAAAAACTTATTTTGATTGAACCAGTAACTGAAAACACCCGAGTTGATAAAATCGGGTTGAAGGAGCTGAACAAACTTAAACCTCCTTTTCCACACGGACTGAGTATTATCTTTGAGCAAACTCAAGGTAAATATCGATGTAAAACATTTAAGTTAAGTTTTTCGTCGAAAATTTAAACGAAGTAAATGAGTGGATTAAAATTTTGCAACAAATCAGCAAACAAGTAACCATACTTTTTGATATTTGCATTTATTAAAATATCCCAAACAAAGGAAATCACTAAAAAGGGTTTTTTTTGAAAGTTTTCGGCGTCCATCCAGGAGTAAAACTCTATATGGATTTAACATGGACCAAACTGAGGCTAGTTTTATTTTGTGTTTAATTAAGATTGTTTCCATGTTTATAGAGTCATCACTGATCCATATAACGAAAAATACTCAAACCTTTTTAGAGGAACTTTGAAATTTAATACCAATGATATGGCAATTAACCTCGAAGTAGTTCCGAAAAACTCTTACCATCTTGGTTTGAAATACAATTATATTGAACGAATTGGAACCTGTGATCATATCGTGGCTTTAGATGTTCTCAAACCCATAACCCCATTAAAAGCTGAAACGAAACAATTTACAAGATACTATTTAACTGTTGATCAGGAAAGTCAAGTTAAAAAACTGTTTTTCAACTACGCGAAAAACTACTATGTCAATAATAAAAGAACAAATTGTTTCAGTGATTGTGCGAATGAAAGAATTGACCTAAATCCACAATCATCCACAACTGAATTCGTTGACCATTTTGGAGTGAATGGTGATTTTATCTTTGATTATAATCCTATATTTATCAATTCCAACAGTAACCTTCAGTCATCTATGGACGAACAGAATCTCCAAATAAACCTTCAGAGTCGTGTTATCAAAGGAAGAAATGAAAAAGACCATTTTATTAATTATAACCCTAAATACCAAGTTACATGTCAACTACAAAATTCTAATCAATGTGCAGGAGACGCTTCTATTTTAAATAAGCGAATGAATAACTATAAAAAATTCATTTCAAGACAAAGACCTGAAAGATCACGTATTATTCTCTTGTTACCTAGTTGACGACTATAGGACTGTGAGGGAAATAACAAGATTTTTTGAATCTATGACAGGAAATTATTCTGAATTTCTCTCCAGAGAAAAATCAAACTCTGAAAAACGAACATTATCGAACGTTATAAGGACATCGAGCGAATGTAAATACCGCGTCATTCAATACATACCAAGAAAGGAATCAGAACCGACTCGTGCAAATTCAATGTGAATATTAATTGAAATATTGCGATTTTAATTAAAATATCTGATCAACACTATTAGATATCTTGTAAATTTTTTAGTATATTGTTTAAGATAATTTACTCACAAAACCCTTTTTCATAGTTAAGGCATCAAATACGTTCTTCGTGAATATCCTGTTAAAAGTAGAATTTTAAGAATATATTCATTTTTTATAAAATATTTTGAAACTCGTTTTGATTTTTTCACCACATAAAGGTTACTAAAATTACAAAAACCTCAATTTTCTCCATTTTAAATTACATGCTTCCATTTTTCAGCATAAAAGGTTGATAAAAATTTTCCTGCAATCACAATCCGTCGTTTTCTACTGTAGAAGGTTATCCTTTCTTATTTCTACTATTTCAACACTATTCAAAATCAAATGTTAATTTTTTTTCTTTTCAATTGAGAAATCTTACACATTAGTGATATATTAATAATTCTAACGTAACTTTTACTGGATATTACTCATATTAATTGAATGGCTAAATGATAACGTACTCTCTTTTCGGGTGTTGTTTGTCTTATTATTATTCTCGAATTTCACTGGTTATTCATGGCCGAGTTGTCAAATTTCATTAAATTAAGACTTTTTAACTATTTCACGTCTACATGCGAAAATGTAAAAATGTAAAAATATTTTATGAAAATTACCTCTGGAATCAAGAAATCTTATAATATTTAGATAGTTAATTTTTAAGCAAAATTTTTAAACTTATATCGTTTAAATTTCTAACATTTTAAAAATAAATTATTTTTCACAAATAACTTTTAATGGTAAAAGTAAAGCAACTCTGCATCTTTCGCACGTGCGCAATAAAAAATTAAAATATCTTGGGAAATCAATTCGAGAAATCGTAATTTCGCCTTTATCAAGCGAAGAAGTATGCATTCGGCTCCTTGTCGGAATCCTAAAATCAAATATGTGGTGTCTGCTCGAATAATATTACCGAAATAAAAGACATTAAATCTAAAATGAGTATTTATTTTAAATTATGCTATAATTCTTTTATTACTGTAGCACGCGTAGAAATAAAATTAACCTGTGTAAAAATATATTGTTTGCAAGAAATAAAGTTTCTTCTTTTGACCATTCACTTTTAATTTTTTGTTTGGCTCATGGTTTTTAAAGAGTCGACCATGAAAGAAACAAAGCTTTTAGGACCTGCTGTTGTTGACAATTTTTATTTAATCAGGTTATTGAAGTTGTAATTTTAGACAGGTATGCGCTGATTGAGTCAACGACAATGCGGAAATAATTGGATGACCAGGTATAGAGGTCTAGATAGACGAATGGCTTTTTTACTGGAGGGAATTCAACAGAGGCAGGAGGTTAGGAAGTTTGTGGTTCTTGGGAACTGTTGAAGGATATGACCACTCAAAGTCGTTTGTAATTTTGTCTAACAGAAAACCCCCCTTATCCTTATCACTCAAGAACACATTGCCAGGAGATAAATCATAATTTCGGACTAGTGGAAGGCCTAAAATGATTAAATTCTTGTGAATATATTCACTTAGCTGTCAAACATTCCCGGAATTTTGTGGATCAGCATGATGGAATGATTCACACTTAAAACATTGAAAATTTCTTGAGATGGGCCAAGGAAAGGTTCTTACCGACGACCCATAATACCGAAAAGAAGTTATCGAAATTAAGCGAGTATCTGTTTCAAAAAAAGTTCTGAGATAATGTTCTTGAATAAATCAAGTTATATTACTCCAAAAATAGATAAGACTTTTGTTATTATGAAATCGCCATTTTTCCGAAGAATAACAATGCGGAATTTCTTTACTTTTACCGAACTGTAAACGTAAACAAAAAAATTAAATCTACTAAATATAAAAGATATAATTTTCAAAGAAAATACGACATTCGGTTGGATCGTTTAATTCTTGAGTTCATAAGTCTTATCATTTTAACAAGTTTATGTAGATTAAGATGATGATATGTTAGATTCGTTATAGATGTTTGAAAAATGAAAACAACACAAAATGCATATTTCAGCCTCAAAATTAGGCACAGAAGCGATTTTTAATTTTTAAAGGAATTCCATACTCGATTCAATGTAATGATGATAGTTATAAAAACAGAATGAGTGAATTAATTTTTACGAACACATAAACAGTATATTTCTGCAACATGATGAGAAATACTCAAATAATGTAAAAATTTTTAAAACGAGTGATCCCGAAAACATCGCACTTTTTAATGTAAAATACGAATTTATTGTCACATAATAAATTTATGGGTATTGATTTATAAATCGAGAACTTTAAAATTCTAACTTTGACGTTTTCTACAAGTAAATAAAGCTGATAGTGCAAATAATTTGTGAACGAATAAAGTCGAAAAGGATCGTAGATGTTTCTTATTTATAAGTATTAGTGGTGATCAATTTGAAGTAAAAATCAAACCCTATATTGATAAAATTTTTAATTTATCAAATTATGGAAATGATCAATTCTAGGTGAGGAGATATCTTATTCCAGCAATGAAGTCATATTTTATATTGTGCAAAGAATACAAAAAAGGTGAATGAGAGTCTTCAACAAAAGTTTAACGTTTTCACGGGAATTTAAATAAAAATCATAGCAACAACAAATTCGCGAACGCTAGCATAAAAGTATGCACCTGGTTGTATGAACAAAACTGCCTATCTATATTTTGAAATAAATTAATTGTTCTGAATTAAAATGTAAATGAGTAAAAGTAGATTTTTACGGTGAAATTAGTTGGTTTTCTTAAAGTTAATTACCGTTTTTACCAAATTTAAAGATAAAAAGCTTTTGATTTTTCATAGGAATAAAAATATAAAGGATCTGTTATCGACTTTTGCGTCAATATAAAGTCGACTACACTTCATGAGGTAAATATTATAAATAAAACAGAGACTCGCATGAGTCTAAATTTAAAAGAGTCACAATTTATTGAAATTTCTATTTTTGATTCGATGCATAACTAAAGAATGAGCAAATCCAACCAAGATGAGGGTAAATTTAGCCTTAGAAGGAATATAGAGGAGTTGTTTGTTTTAAAATCGAAACAGCTCTAAATATTTAAATAATCGGGCAAGTCTTCAATTCACTTTTCACCAAACACATCAGAAAATATTTAATTTATAGAATTGACGACGTTTATTTGTCACGTCCTGCTTTAGTACCAATTGGAAACATGGTGCAATATTTGGCTAATTTTTAACATAATTTTCAAGAATATCATGTTGTGAATAGTTCAGATGAATTGATAAATGAGCAATATTCAAAGTTTTTAACCTTTTATTCTGGTGAAGTCGATAACATTAGCCTTTTTGGTATGCATTGGTAAATATAAGTTTCGGCGGGATCCACTTCTCGTTGTTTGGATATGTCCAGAGCCTAATTTGAAAGAAATATTTAAATTTAAACAAAAATAGGAAAATTTATATTGCCCATTTCTAGTTTAAAATATTCTTCCGCACGTATTTGTAATAATTTATAATTTCACAACAACAGACGGTACTTTATACCCTTTATTTATTTATAGTCACATCAGAGTAAATGACATCAATCAATGAGCTTATCGATCGAATTATAACACGTTGAACGATAAAAAAAGTCTACGCGCATGCTTTTTACAGTTATAATATCATCTCGCGAAAATCTGTTAAAAATAAAATTACATTCAAGTTCTTTTCTAAGTTGGTAAGCCATCTTTTAAAGTGTAATCCTGTTTTAATGTTCTTGAAGTATTCTTTAAGTATTGGACATATTAGCTCTTCAGGCGGAAAAATGTTAACGTTACGCCTGTCGTAACTTTGGATAATGGCTGTTTCATTAATTAGACCGAACATAATTTAATTTTTGCAAGCTCAAATTATTACTTCTCAAAATAGTTTGTGATTTTTTCCATTTGTAACTATCTAAGCTTTGTTCGCTTTACATAAAAATTTCTTCAAAAGTTTGCAGTGTCGATTAAATATGCAATCTCGGAATGAATATATAAAAGTGAACTGTTTTTATATAGGTGTAGAAGAATGAATTCTTTCACATTTTTGTTTTTTTCTAATTTGATTTTTTCTTGTTTAACACAAATATTAGTGCCTAGTTTGTACAAATATTTGAAAACGGAAAAAATAAAGATTTCGATTTTTAGAATATAAACTACAATTCTTAAAAGTAGAATAAATTAGCTTTCTGTCATTTAAAATTTTAGGTTTATTTTTATGTAAAATAACAAATTTTTATTCAGTAGTGTCTCAGGTTACGAAAAACTTTGAATATTCTGTTTCCATTGTCTCAAATAGTGCCTTAGAGTAAAGATAGAAGATGAGATAAATTAAAGTTTATCTCTTGAGAACAACGATCGCTTACAACCAAACGACGCTTACACAGTCAGTATAGACATTGCTTAGCATTACCCTTGGGGCCTATTTTTCAACACGTTGACCGTCTCTACTTAACTGATTTGGAAAGTTACGTGATACTAACCGAGTTCTGAAACGAATTATACTAGTAACCTGAGGTATAAATTTTGCATAAATTTCATTTTCCCAAAAGTGAACAAAGTAAGAAATGTATATTTTATTCAATTCTTATTCAGGATAAAAGCTAAAATTCTAAAGATACATTTTTACAGTTAGTTTTTGGCCCTTTCCTTGATATTCTTCGTGAATATAATACTTTATATGATTGTAAATATCGACGAGACTTTCCACATTCGAAACAATTCGAGTTTCCTATAATAAGCTCAAGGGGCCTCTTCACGTCTCATTAAAAAAAGGAAAAAATATTAAATTTATATTTTTGCGAAGGGCGAGAAATTTCGGGGTTTTCTAAATATTAAATCAAACTGTCTAAGTGTGTGGATTATCGTGAAGTTGTGAATTAATGCGCGGGCGCTAAAATGGTATTTACTATTTTCCTTTTTACTTTTTCATTCCATTAATTGTTAAATTTGCAAATGGATAATACGGATAGTAAAAATAACAATATTTCAAATATCCAAAATCGGGAAAACAAACTCCCCACTCCAAAAATCATTAGGAAGGTACACAATGCGTAATTCTGATCATATGTTTAGTCAAAAGGCCTCACATCAAGAACTTCTCAAAACTGATTCAAAAGTTATTTCTGACATAAATATCAAGGAAAATACGCCAATCAAGCAAAAAAGTTGTTAAGTTATTTTGGTAAATTTGAAAAGAAGGAAATTCGGGTTTTTATTTTTGGCATAAACTTAGTTATTCGGGATTCCCGTTGGAAAATTTGTGCCAATTCAACTTAAACCGGGAATGTATTTCAACTCGACGTTTTATCAACGAAAAAGTACCGGCCTTCAGGATTTTGACTCCAACATATATCAAGGAGACGAAGATTTGTTACAAAAAGATTTGGAAACCTGGAAGTTCATTAATATTCAAGCAAGAAGAAGCAGACAAAAATTGAACGAATCTAACAAAAATCTTTTTAAAGTTAAATTTCTAAAATTCCACGAAAACTATCGACCTCCTTACTATGGAACCTGGTCAAAAAAGAGCCTTGTTGTTAATGGAAAGAACCCATTTTCACTCGATCCAGTATTTAAAATTTTTATTTCAGCTTTTTGATTACGATGTACAAAGTGATCTCGAATGGGAGGAAGACGAACCCGGGGAAGATCTAGCCACAGAATCTGTAATTTATATACCTCTAAATATAGGAGCATGAAGATCTTTCTGACAATAGCGATGAAAGCGAAGATACATTTATTGTTCCTCATGGTTACCTATCTGATGGAGAAGGAATCGACGATTCGGACGATTCCCAAAATGGTTCCGTAATTTCGCATTTATAAACAGGTAAAAATCACATTCAAGGAAAGCCATCGCAATCTGAACGGTTTGTGAAATTGAACCGTCAATTTATTGTATCAACTGCAACAAAAGTGTCGAACAGGCTGAAACCAATGAAATACTTAAAATTTGTCTGCGCGTCGTATTGAGTAATTGTTGCATTTGAATAGATACCCAGTTCAAACTAGAAATGACGAAATTATCGATTTATCGGAATCCGATTCTAACAAATTCACAAAAAATTTCCTGATGAATGTAAAATTTTATATGTTATAAGACCTTCCAACATTGGTGTATCTCTGTCACAATAACACCCAAATCAACAAAATTATTTCTGAATTTAAAAATATTGTAGAAACTAACTTTCCAGAAAAACCAAAACTCACAAACAAACTCATAAAAACAAAAATTCAAGAATTAACAGAATATAAATCCAAAAAATATCTCGTGCTAGACGAACATCTTATGAAACATGCCCCTGAACTATTAAATATTCAAAGAACTAACCCTTCTTAACATACTTTTCTTTGTTCTCATCAATTTTTCTTTTGATATCTATCTAAATTGTGAGAAAGTGGTTTTGTTAAGAGTTGACAGAATAAACATAAAAAATTTGAACGCCTCAGGTTGTCGTAAATTTATAAATATGATACGTGGCAAAGTGAGCGCTATCTTGAATATTAACAATTCTAGTTTTATTCTCGGTTAAAATTAGGGTTTCGAATTGAAAAGTTTGGATGCTATTTCCTAAGTGTTAAAAATTTTGGTTGAGCACGAAAGATTTTCTGACCATTATTTGCATTCGTCAACTATCGTATGAAGACTGCAAAATAGTATTTTTTCAATCAATTAAATTAAACCGCTAAAATATAATAAAAATCGGAATAATTTTAAAGGTTGATCTGTTTTATTAATTTTCAAGATTAGATTTGCATGGCTTACAAAATTGGATTTTATGATATGCTACATATTTAGTCGAATTCTCAGGGAAAAATTTCTGAAAGGTAATTTTCAATTAAGTTTTTAATATTTCTTATTCGATATAAAGTATCATATAAATGTCAATTAGAAAACGTTGAGTAAAAATAATACAAAAGTCTACACTAGCCAAGATGGCTTCATCTATTATTAAAATAAGTTAACTTAATTCCAATTTCGTCAAATTCATCAGTGACGACCATTCGTAAATATATAAAAAGAAAGTTAATGATCATCATATAACTGATAAAAATAAACTATTGAAATCTCAAAATACGGCCACTTGTTTAGTCTGGTTATTCTCTGGTATTTGAAAGAATTTAGAACAATCTGTGATTAGACGATTAATAATACTTTTCGCACTACTCTAGATATAGTTTATATAAATTTAATAAAAATGTTGGTAATTAAATACAAATTAACCGATATTGATAACGGTCATAAAATGGTAATTAGCCACGCAGTCTCATTAAGATACTAAACAAAACACATATCCATTAACTTTATTTTAAAAGAATCAGCATTATTTTATCATGAAAGTAACTTTTCGTTGAATAATATCTTAAGGTTTCGATTCTTTATCAATGATAATAAACATTTTGTTGATAACTTGATGCCGAATATTTTTCACTTATATGTATTTATGATATTTAATATTTTCACATTATTTGATTGGAAAAGAAATTGATATAAAATTGAAAAATTTTGAAAATGTTTGATTGTTATGAGTATAGACATGATATTTTGACAATTATACATAAATGTTATCTTAGTTGTGTACACTTCTTGTTCTTTTCATTCTAAAATATAAAATCCTGTTTTTTCGTTGCTTTACTGATTTATTTTTAATAGCATTAATGTTGTTTGGAAAACAATTCTGAAGTATTAAATTGAAAAAATGTATTTTCAACGTTTGAAGTATATACAGTCAAAAATGTCGAATTTACTTTAAAAATGTGATGGTAAGACATGATTGAAATTTCAAGAGGCCCTGTGACCAAAGTTTAAGCAGAGTTGTATTTTGTTACCAAATTCCTAATTTCTTACGCGCCTGATCATAATTCATAAAAGTGATTAACATGACTTCATACGTTAGTATTAGGCCTAAAATTCATCAAAATGTCTTAAATCCAAAGCGAACATTATATTAATCAGGTTATATTTGCATATATCAACGATACTCTACATATTGATGACATTTATTGAATTATTATTTTTCTTTTTTATTTCAGACCAAATTAATAATATTAAAAATAAGTGAAATATTAAAGTTGTTGTATCTAATTCGTCGAAATTCGGTTATTTTCCACATTTATGTAACATATTTTGCTTGAAAAGATTTATACAATATTCAGACGAGGATAAACACCTAGAAGCTGTTTTACTTGTCTATTCTTCATCTTATATATCTGATAATCATCGACTTTATACTGTTCAAAATATTGTAATATTAATGTTTTATACGTATTTATTACTTCAAACACAAGCCTTTTTAAAATGAACTTGGGTATCATATCAATAAACTGAATAAATTTAGTTCAGGAGATAAATTTGCTATGATATGCTAAGTCCAAAGTTTAAATACTAAAAGACCTTTTATAGGTTGCAACTTGTTTGAATTTGAACGCCTCTACTATTTAGTGTTTTATAGAGACTACTGTTACTTAAAATTATAACTTTATCTAAAATCTATATCTATGTCAGTCTATTCTCACGTTTTACACAATGCGATAACTTTCAAATAAATCGACAAATTTCGAAAAACGAAATCTCATACCTTCTTTAAAAATTTTTAACTGAGCCTTTTAATAAAGTTGTGACAATGCCAAATTAACCAAAGATGAGACTTAAATATTTATTCGAGTATTCTTTGGAAACATAAACCATCAGAAAGAAAAATATACAGTTAACCATTAATTTAAAGAGATGTTTATTCAATAAACTAAACTAAAATTCAGAATTTTAATGTAAATAAACCTATCTTATAGATAGTCTGTTTGCATATAAAAGTTTATGTCAACTAAGATGGAAGAAACACTTAATTGTTTGTGGGTGATTACCGAGACACATCAATGTGCCTTTTATTCTAACCCGATAGAGCTCATCCTTTTAAAACATAGTCTTTACATCCTATCACAAACGATTGGGAATTTGATTTTATATTGTCCAGACGTGAATAGAAGAATCGACTCTTGAAAGTTAAAATTATCTTGCCTCATACAACAATCTTATTTTAGCGTTAAATCAAAGTTATTTTCCGTTAATTTTTGGTATTATAAGTTTGGGAATGGTATCACCTCTAAAGTAGTTACCTAAAATTTTAACCTCTTGCTTGATCGGTATCATTTAAACGTTTTGGAATGGGATCAATAATAAGTGTTATTCAGCCTTTTTTGCTCGTTGTTTCTATTTTAACACTTAAAATAACGATTAAAAGTAAATTATTCATTTTTGATAATATATTTTTTGCATTATGTTATTAAAGTGCATTGCACATTTTCTGTATATAATAAGTATTTTGAATACATTTTTGAAGCGTAAAAAACACTATAAAATGTAACATACCATCTTGAATTTTGATCTTTTAAAGAAATCATTTTTGGGGTTGGGTTTATTTCTTCATAGAATGATCCTTTAAGTATAAAATTCGAGAATGTAGTTTACTTTTATTTCATATTGTAAAATTCCTATAATTTTTAACTTTTCAAAAAAACGAATTATAAAAAATGTATTCATTTATTTTAGGTTAACTTTTGATATATTAAAGGAATGAGATTTTTTGCTTTGAACTTTATCGTGAGAAACAATTTCAGGTTTTTCATGTTTATAGTAAATTCGAAATGTTTCGATTTTGCGCACTGTCCATTGTTGTTTGTCAATAAACGATGGTTGAATTAACTATTTGTAAAATAAATAACTTATCTTAAATATAAGAAAATTAAACTAAATTATTTTTATGTTTCAAATTCACTTTATTGAATAATTTTAGCGCCAAAATTTTTGTTTTATTCGATTTTAAACACGTGGTTGAATCAAATTTGGTTCATCTACGATTTTTGTCAACTATGATTCTTGTATACCACGTAAATATATTATTTTTTATATTTTTAATTTCATTCAGTTACTTACCCCTCAATACAAAATAACTTAAAATGCGTATCCAATTATATTTTAATCCGCCCATATTATAATAAAGCGCCATGAGGTTATAATTTTTGAAATGAATATGAAAAACATTCAATTTGCAGATGTTTTGTTTGCCATAAATCAAAATTTGTAAATGTAAAACCATGGAAAAATCTTGTTTTTGAACTGTTTATTACAAATTTGATTCCGACTTTGACTCACGTTGAACTTATTTTGTAGATATATCGGTCAGATAAATACTTTAAATATCCAAAAATAAAATAAATGTTTTTTAAAGAACCCATGAACACCCTTAAAATTCGCAGATTCTTGTGTTTCAGTTTGAATCCCATATAACGTGTCAATTTTTTTGATTGCTTACTCTGAAACTGAGGTGGTGCAGTCCATTTAAATAAGTAACTTTTTTTATTTTTATCTTGAAATTAGGGATTTATGAGTGAAAGCCGCCAGTGGAGCACGTTTAGATTCTTACACCATCCAAATATGATAAAATAAAACTAGTGAATAAATTTGATTAAAATTAAAAAGTTAATCAACCAATCCCGATATCGCTAGATTGAAAAGAAATAGCAACAATTTTTAAACATTTCTGTCTTATCACTGGCTAAATTTTTATTTGTATAATATGTTGATTTTTAATATTTTATTAAAATAATGAACGTTTATGATAAATTTTTAAATTAAATGGAAATTAAACCCCAGTTGACTTTTACCTAGCTTATAAAGGTTATTTTATAAGACAGATATTTGGTTTTCTGAGATTAAATATTGCTGAATTCCACAAATGTTTAAAGGAAAAAATTTATATTTTCAGCAACTACCAAATGGTTCTTTCGCTAAAGCTGTATCTGAGTTAATTTAGATGATTAAGTTTGCTTGAATCCCAAAATTTCACTAACAACGGGTCTTTACGTTTTACAATTTTGATGATTCACCTCTTAATTATTCTCTTTATGATTTTTAATCTTCAAGCTTAGATTTTTACAAAACTCTTAATTTATCGAATGTTTTAAGCAGTAACGATAAACTTTATTTTTCAAACGGTTGTTCGTATAGCATTGAACTTCGAAAAGAAACAATTAAATAAGATTTAAAATTGACGATTTAAGCATAGAAAAACATCGTTTTGAATAACATAAATTAACAAACAAGTTTTTATTGACTATTTTTACAATTTAATCAAATTTAGAAGTAAAATGGAAAAATTCAAACATTAAAAAGCTCAATAAAATGATCAACCAATCATCTCTCTACGGATGAGGAATGGCTATTTTAAGAATTTCATGTATCCTGTTCGCAGATGTTTAAATCAAGATTTTTACATGAAAACGTAGTAACATAGATTTCAAATAATGGATGGATTTTTTTAAAATAACAATATGAAAACTAAATTAACACAAGTTTCCTCAATAACGAAGTGTCGGCTTGTTTCTTGAGATGAAATTTTCAAGTGAGTCCCAAAACGTGGTGGCAGCAGCTCTGTCAATATGCCGTCTATTTCTAAGAATCTAAATAACCAAATTTCAAAAAACGTCAAGAACGATTACATTCCACTTCGAAATATTACTATCCAAAGAGCTGTCTGAATATTTAACATGATACGCTTGAACTAAAATTACTTCAACGAAAACTTCGAGAAAAAATTTCAGAAGGGCAATTGTTTGGAAGCAAGAAAGGCCACCCTTTAAATTGCCACGTTGGACCGTGTACAAAAACTGCAACAACACGATTCCTGTATTTTTTAATGATAAATACCAATCTGAACCAGATAATTTTTCAGTATTGTCCAAACATACGTAAGGAATCGAAACTGTTTGATGTTGCCCGTTTATAAATTTATCTTTTTCCGATAGATAAGCACATGACCTTCTCTAGCAGCATGCTCCATCTTTGCAGTTACACTTTAATTTGACAAATAAACCAAACTCAAGTTTGAAATCCTGTATAAATGAAGAAATTGTGTGGATATTTATCAAAGAAGTGGCGGCTTTAGGAACAAGAATGATTGGCGTTTTTGATTCTACTAATTACCTAAAATTACCCTTCTTTGGTGCAGATTTTTGACCTGATTATCACAATGTATTTACCCGTGGAAGATGATGCTTGTTCAACGTTTGAATCCTGAAATAAATTATGATGAAAACGATTTGTGTCATCAGACCCTTAAAAGATCCAAGAGTATTTATTTTAAAACCTGCAGTATCTAATGTGATAACACAAAGATGGACCTTTTTAGATGTAAAATGTTCCTGACCATACCGATTATACGTCATTCCAGAAGTTGCCTAAATCGAACAAATTCACTTACACTTTGTTCCTTTTGATTATTCAAGTCCATTCCAGAATGCATATCTCCGGAAAATTCTAATGAATCAGAGAATGGTTTTGAGAGTTTAACAATGCCACGATGTTTGAAAAATCCTAGAATGAGGAGATATAAACTTTTGTTGTAGATTCCATCAAATTGTTGCGATTTTTGCACTTTGCTCGTTAAAAATAGTCAATTTGATGGGATGCTTTGGAAGTTGACCTTCAAAGCTCCATGGGATACTTCGGTGATATCGTTGTCAACTGAGTAAATGTCAGTCACTGAAGATTTTTACGAGCCAATCTCTTCATTTTAAGATGTGCGATATCATCGACAGTCATTATATTACCTAGATCGCCGTCGATACTATTTAAATGGTAAACGATACTTTAGATCTTGAGTCGATATTGATGTTTCTTTTCTGGATGTTGGAATTTCGATATTTTTAACCTTCGATTCACTTAAGAATAAAACTTGAAACGATTCATTCTGGAAGCCTTTAATTATAAAAAGTATTCACCTATGCTAGTTTCTACCGGATTTGGAACTGGTGCAGATTTATCAATATTTCTACACTCTTGCAAACTCCAGTTAAAAATCTTTCAAATCCTGTAAGATAAGATATTTCCCTACTTTCGTGTCTGGAAAACTGATAATTTGAACTTTTTCTGCCTATTGTTAATAATGTAAAATACAGTTGCTTTTTGAATGTACAAAGTATAGGATAATTGTATATTTGAAAGATAAAATAATATTGCTTCGATAGTATAATATTCTTTATTTTGTTGTGAACAGCTTGATTAATTCTTAATATTACCCAGAGCGTAAGTAGTTGGTCTTTGAATTTTTGTGAAAATATATAGCATCAAATTGGATCATATCGCCATGTGATTCGATCTTTTTCCAGCCAAGAAGAAATTTTTAATAGATTCAATGGATCTGCAGATGCCATTTTCGTGAATGTGCGTACACCTTCGTTAAAAATGGAACTATCTCAAAAATTTATATTTTCGTCCAATTCCTTCATGGCTGTGGTAAAAATAAATTTCAAAAATAAAACAAAAATTTACGTAATATACACAGGAACAACACATAAGTATTTGACCTGAATTGTACGTTATACTTCGGTTTGGTGTATTTTGAAAAGTTAACTGGTAAAATTGAATATAACGCAAAAAAATAAATAATGAGAACTGTACGTCCAGAACCATAAGTCCTAACATTAGATCGTAGAAAAGAATCGAACGTTGACGCTCTTTAGTATTATGCGAATGAACTCGGTTAAATTAAAACAAAAAATATATTCACAATTTTTACTGTAATTTTATACTTCCATTAAGGTAGCACGCTGACACTGTTTGTCTTTCCGAAACGTTCCGAAGATAAACACTGATTGAAATGTCGATCCTTGTTTCGTAAATTACGATATATTTTTAACTGATTTCAAGATTTTCAAAGCTTTTAACTTAAATATTCCATCCAATAATTAAAAATATTCGAACCTTATTAAATATCTAAAAACACAATAATGTTATATATGCATGCATTCTAGTTTATCATAATAATTTGGATAATTCTTTGAAGATTTTTAATGTAGTTAGAGGGTTTATTATGATTATAATGAAATAAATTTGATTTTTGTGCCTAAATTTAATGTTTTGAGAAATAATTCATAAATCTGATAACATCAAAATGGCGGTTTTATAATCATAGGTTATTTTATAACTTGATGGTACTAAAGTGTTAAATATTTCTGAATATGAATAAGTTGACCATATCACTAATCAATCATTTTCTGATGTGATTTGTGATAAAAGATAAAACGATAGACTTGTAAAGAGTAGAGTAATCGAGAATTAAAATAACTATGCGCATTTATAAAATAAATCAAGTTAAGCTTAAAAGTGAATCACTTAAGTCATATCTATTTTATAGGATATTATAAATCGTAAGATGAACATAAAAAATAATCTTGACAGTTTTTATAAAACAGGACATTTATGAGACTAAAAATTTTCGATTATCATGTGTAATTTATTTCTTTGAGTTTGAAAATAAACGCTTATACGAAAGTGCTTTTGGAGAACGATAATAAAATTTAACTTACCTAATTTGTAACTTAGAAAAATAAAATCTTCTGAGTTATTATTTTATTCATCGTTTATGAAACTGATAAAGCTGGATTGTTTTTCCATCTTTAACGAGCTACAACAGATAGTCACGAATTTACACTTTTCGCAAAAAGATGGAGCTTTGCTATGATTTTAAAATTATACTTTTATGGTGTTTATAGATAAAATTGAAGTCTATTTATAATTCTAACTTTTACGCGGGCTGAAATTCATATTTTACTACCAAAATGGTTGTTTTATATTATTAATCAGTTAAATTCTAAAATAAAAATTCTCTAAAATTAGTTTGTGTTAATAAACTTATTTATCAAAATATAGTTAAATATCCAAAAACACCATAAAATTAATCTCTACTGCGCATGCAAATAAAATTCGGTGGACTAACCTAACCGCCTGAAAAATCTACATGGCTTTTCTATACTCACCATATGAATTTTATTTAACTGAATTTTATGGATGTTTGAAAAATATCAATGTTTAAAGTTAATTTATTTTACAATTTTCTTTAAAGATGGATTACTTAAAAAATCGAAACAAAGATTTGAGATAATCAGTTCTTCATTGATGTATACGGTTTTAAAATTTAGCATAATCTAGGATACAATATATTCTGGATTTTAATTAACTCTTGATAAACATGTTAGCGAACCTTTTTACTCAGTATTTAAAGCTATACAATACACGGTAATTGTTAAAATTGAGAAATAACCCAGCATATATACTGTCTTAGACAATGAGAAAGTTTAAATATCATAAAATAATTATTAGTCTCTAGATTTAAAATCATACTTCAACCCAACATGTTTTAATTGTCTTTCAAATATTTTGGTTGATGAGTTTAGTGCTTCTTCAGAGCATCTTATGGAATTGATTTATATTTAAAAAAATAAAACCCCGCCAAACATGATCTGAAAAATAAAAATTTTCAATACCATTAACCCACACGAAAAAGTTTGAACTAAACCAATTTAAGGAAATTTTAAAGTATATAAATATATATTATAATTTACCAAAATTAAGTCTATTGAAAAATATTTTATCAAACAGTTGATTAATCCATTCAAACCCAGTCTCATTATTATACATCTGAGGACAAAAATTTATCATTGATGAAGTAAATTCTTCAAACTATCTTTTGTGGTTATTTCAAATTATTAATTTCATTGGACTTCAAAATTATTATTTATTAAAAATGCTTGATAGTTATATTACTTCTAAAACGAAAAGCTCTCAAAATTGGAGCAACGAGAAATCCGAATTGTAAGTATGTCAAGATTTGAAATAGAGAACAAAAACCTTGCTTTATCAAAGAAATAAAGATGGAATCTTTCATTGATGAAGGTTTTAATTATATCATTCTGTATTTTTGGAGAGACTACCACGTTTATCAAATTGAGAAAATCGCCGTTTTATGTTATTTAAATGAGAAAAGTCAGGAAAATGCTAATTTTTTTGTTGAGCATGCTCCTCTGATATTTAAATGGCAAAGTAAATGGTAAAACCTTTAATTTATCGAAAAGGTGTTCTGAATTTTGTAAACCTTGAGTATTAAAATTATTGATATTTTAATAGTAAAAGTTAAATGAATTTTCCCCAGAGTTATACTCATATTATTTATTGAATGATTTTGAAATAGAAGGCGATAACCTAGCATTCAGTGGAAGCGATCATGTTTAATTTTTGTTCCTGAATATTACGCAATTGATTCTTAATTTTCAAATTATAAGATAATTTTTAAGACTCAAATATTACTTACATAACTATTGCGTCTCTATCGAGAATAAATTATTACATTTTTTCTGATCAAATCTTGAGGTTATTTAAAACGTAGAGAATATGTTGATGATCGATACTGATATCTTCAAAATTGAACTTTTCCATTTCAAACCTAAATATCGCAAATAGTATTCAAGAAAGAATTTGATTTTTAAGAATTGGTTATGTTTACCAATTATATTAGTTCAATTCCTTGAAGAAAATGGTGACAACTTATATTTTATATTGATATAAGAATATCCATCATAAAAACAAAAATTATTTTCACAGTCTATAAAGGACAGGTAAAAATTTAGAGTCATTTACAGCATTTGAATCTCTTCATCTATCTGCAAAGACATACATTTTTCATCATTTGAAAATTTACATTTTAATGAGATGAGGAATATAGTATTTGTAGATCCGTAAGAATTAAACGATTTGGATTTTGCGTAGCTTCACAAGGACAAAAAGCGGTTAATTTTAAAAATCGATGTGAATTGTCATTTGTATTATGAAATCATACGAGAGTGGGATATTTGTCGCAACTACTTTTCAAATATGAATTTCCTTGAGGCAGGAAAATACTCACGTTATATTACGAGTCATTCTGCTTTAAGTAATAGTTTATACTGAGACAGACAAAGAGACCTTAAATTGGAAAATTCCGCGATTTCCAATTGGTTCATAGGTTATAAAAAATCATATCATGAAAACTCCTTCACCTCTCTTATATGGGTAATAATTAAAGTTCGAAATTAAAGGTAATACAAATTTTTTTGATTAAACTGTAAAGTTAAACTCTTATATTGACTTTGACTGACAATAAGATGTCAAAATGTTATTTATGTTCGAATTTATAAATTATTATATTATCAATGTTTTCATTTAGTTTGGAAATCATACTAATTCACACGATCAGCTATTTTCTGAAATGATAGACTGTGAATACTCTCTTTAAAACAGTATTGATGTGTTATATACTCTTATAAGTTGGGATGTAACAAAGTTATTCTTCAGAATAATTATGAAGAAGTAATTAGGTTTTTATTGGTCATTAAATCTTGGGAAAAATTATTTTCTATTTTATCACATCTTATGGTTTATTTGTTAATTCCAACATACAATTTGGTTGATTAAGTTTAATATGAACAGAAGTTAAAGTTCACTCACGAAATAAGGCTTCTTGATTTGGTCAAATTGCTTTTAACTGATAGATGTAGAGATCTTTTACTATTTAGCTTTGTAAAAACACCATCACCGTCTTCAACAATATCTAAATCGGATATGAAAATAAATTTTCGGACGGTTAAGGATTTTGTGAGTCCTAGTATTGATCATTTATGCAAGTTATAAAACAAAATTTGAATATTCTGTGTGGATGTAAGTGTTGTTGTAAAATATGTTTTTCAATATTTACCAAGTCATTTTCTCTCGTTTGAAAGTCAGAAATTGAAATAACGTCGACAATCTACAAAGCTTTTGGTGGACGGGGATGTTACCCTCACACATTATAACCTCAAAAGTCATTAAATCCAGATTTAATTTTTTTATTTAGATTTTGAAACGTGAAATTATTTTCAAATTTTTTTATTAAAAACCACAAAGGAGAGAAAAGGACATAAATTTTTAAAATTATTCTTTGAGTTAAATTTATATTTTAAATTGAACTCAATCCAATCAATTCTCTTAAATTGACCAAACACTTTAATGTTTAAGGGCCAGTGAAATTTTTATACGTTGTGAAAGTAATTTAATCACTTTCGTTTATATTTTCGTTTAACAGGAGATAAATCTCTCAATGCGAATTCAGATCAGGTGATCGTTATTTTGACTTTAGTTTTCTTGCAAAAGTTGAAATTACATATCTCTCAGTTTCACTTTTGATAAATTAATTGAATTTGTCGTATTTTTTGTAAAAATCACTCAAAAAGGTAAGAATTATTTCATCAAAATCTTGATAGAGATAGGCATTTTCAAATTAAATTCTTATATAAACAATATCATAACATGATTTGAGTGAAAATGTTTCACTATTCTCATAATGACAATAAGTTGGTTGATTGACGGTTCAACAGTTTTATCAATCGAGATTCCTAAATCTTCGAAACTTCCGATAATAAGGTCTAAATTGATTTTATGAATATCCTTTATGAAAATTCATTTCAGATTTTGGATTCAAAAATCGTACAAGGAAGATCTTAGAAAGACAATTCTAACTCTTATTTATTTAAAAATTTGTCAGATTTATCGTATATCGCTGAGTAAGATATTTGCAGATATACAAAGTGATAAATTTTGTCCAAGATAGTTGATAGTTCGATAAATTCTAAACCTATTCAAAAGTCGATTCTACAGACGATTCAGCTATTGATTCCATGATGGAATGGATCAATAATTATTCTATTGATACAGTATTTCTTTTGAAAGTTCAATTATTCATTCAACTAGCATGGTTGTTAAAAGCGATACCCTGCATTACATTTATGATATCTACAAATCAGCCAAGGTAAAAATCTCATTATACCCACTCGTCGCTTTTATTTACTTTGAACATTTATTTGCCTATTTTACACACCTTAATTTTTCATTTGTTTTTAATATTAAATCAGCCTTTTATAAAGTAAACATTTTATCGAACCTTTTAAATGTAGTTTAAAAGAGCAAAACTTCACATTTGTCAGATTTAATTTTTCTTAAATCGTAAATTTTACAATCATAAGTCGTTTTATTTGTTTATCTGAACCTTGCGAAGTTTAGTCATGATTTTTATATTATTTAATGTACTAAACTTAAGCCTTGATTAGATATTTGATATAACATTTAATACTCTGGTTAACTTTCTGAAAAGGAACATTTTTAAAGATTTAGAGAATCATAATTCTGAATTTACATTTGAAAATGTTAAATTACTTCATTTCACTTCGTAATTCTTCAAAATTATAAAAAGTAGGTCTGGATATCTTAAAAATTGTATTGCGAAAGATATGATATAAAAGAATGATGTCCCAGTTGAAGTATTTTGATCACGTCAAAACATTTAAAATTCAAGAGTGTTCCCTGATATGATAAATGTAACTTCAGTAGAAAAATATTTATCACAATTTAATTTTAAAATTTAACCAGATGAATGACCTTTTAAAATTTCAAGAAGTTTAACGTATAATGTTCATGATTTAATTTTCAATACCTATGTTTCTTCATGACTATTTCAACTGATCGTCCATGAAATGAAATATTTTAATCCAAATCATGTTTTTCGATTTTTCATTGAAACTTTCATCATGTTCAATTTTTGGAATTTATGAAAAAGTTATTTTCACATTATTTTCTGGTCAAAAGAAAAAGCTCATACTTAAAAGTCTCAAATAATCTGTGTTGATTTATGAAATAGAGTGGTGTAATCAAACAGCTCATTGTTAAACGTTTGTGAAAACGAAAAAGGATTATAAAACTTTAAATTAGAATTTTTAACAAAAATTAAATTTATAAAAAGAAGACAAATCTAACTAATCTGTTATAAAGGTAGGTTTAAAACTGTGAATCCAGTTCTATTATAAAATTTTGAATTATTCTCATGGTTAGAAAAATTTAAAGAAACTTATTAATTCAGATATTTGACTCGGTATATTTCGTGTTGTTTTGGGTTTCTTAAATTTATTCTTATCAAGAATATAATAAATTTTTAAATTTTATGTAAGCTTTACAATTTTATTTTTTAAATACTCGACTCAGTTTATGTTTTACAATATTTAAACGCATCATGAATTTATTTAAATTATTTTGATAAATTTTTTCAAAATTAAACCAAGATAGATATCACTATTTAGAGGAAAACCTCATTTATATGAGTTAAATTCTCACTTCATAAAAACTAAATTTTTTCTTTTATATCATTTAGAATCCTTCTAAGATTAAAATATTTAAAGATGAAACAGTAAATTATATATGAGTCGAGGTTCACAAACACCAAATATTCCAAAAATTATGTTTTAATGTAACTCTTTTTAATCTTTGTCATGAAAAAATAAATATGACACTCGTTAAAAACGATAAGAGTCAAGGATGGTAAATACTTATAACTGAACAAAAATTTTAAAAATAATGCATATTCACAATTTATTTAAAATAACATCAAATTCTTATGAGAATTAAAACTCATATTAACAATGGCGCGATACAGATAAAGTCATAATTTACTTAACGTTTACTTGTATAAAAGGCTTTTTCAAAAGCTTCTTTCAGAAAAACATACACGTCGCTTTGTTATAGTTATGAGAAAAGAAAAGTTTCAACTTCAAAGATTTGTCAATAAATAAACGCACAAGGTAAAAACGCTTAGTAAACCAAACCATCTCAGATTTACGTGTTTGATATAAAACCCTATTTTTGTGGTTTACAATAAATTAGAATTTATTTTAGATTTTACCAATTTTATCAAAATTTTAATTCATTCTCAAGGTCAAATATAATTAACATTTTTGTTTCAATTATAAAATAGTGAAAATAAACTAGCCATTGGTTCAAATTATTGGAATATTAAATTCGAACAAAAATTTCCCGGATTTGCATTTCCTCGTATTTTAAACTAAAAATGTATTATGCTTCAAAATTATACAAACTGTATCTTTAAATACTGTGAACAACAAAAATTTGATCAACAGTCTGACTGACCTTCAATCTAATTTTTATTCCTCATAATATGCCCACCAAAGAGGAGTGATCGGATGATTTTCAGAATCAACTCTATGTTTTCAGAGAATTAAAGCACTAATTTTCTTAAATATTTCCATAAAATTGTTTAAATCATATTCGTATATGGGAATTAGTCCTTAAATACAAGATTTTGCGATTTTAACATGTAAAAATTTGTGATCAGCTCTTGAACTATTGGAATAGATCACGAGTGGTGGGTTAGAACTCTCCATTTCGACGAAAGAAGCAAAATCATGTTTTATTTTAAAATGCATTATATCCCTAACAAATAAAAAAATGCGTTATTGTTACTCACATTTTGGTTTTGTAAATAAAGAAAATTTTATAAATTATGCACTGTCTCAAATTGCGATTAATTTTTAACCTGAGATTTATCAGAGATTTTGGAGGGTGTTTTGTCTGTTAAAAGATGGAGAGAATTTATTCAATTATAACATGAATACATTTTTCTATGTTGTGAAACAAAGTAAGCAGGGTTTTACTTAAAATTTTAAACCACCAAACCCCCGAGTGGAAGAAAAATCGATTAAAAATGAAAATATTTTGTTGGTGAAAAATTGTTACAAACTCTACCTGTTAGGTAAGTTTAACTACAAAGATAATTTTTAACTTTGCGAATGTTGAATAACATAAATAAAAGTCGATGGAGTTGAAGTCAATAATTTCGACTAGAATAAGTCTGATCACTCAAATTTTCATAGTTTGTTAGTCTGAATAATAATTAAAACCTATAAGTGCGAAGTATTTGTTCTCTGGTTCGATTTGAAGATAATATAAAATTTTACGACTCCTCTTACGATATTACCGATTTTTTAAAATTTATATCTCAAAAAAATTCAACCAATGAGATCACTTAAACATGAGGGGCTAGAAACCATTAATTTATTCAAAAAACGCATTTCCAACTAAAAATTGGTGTTTAGAATTGAATGAAGCATTTAAAAATCCATAAAAGTGGATCTTATTTTCTAACTTCACAATTGTATTTTATTAATACAACGCATACACAATTATAAAAGTATTTAACAAGTTTTATAACATTATGAATTACTTTTTTATAAGAAAATAATATTTCAATTAACCTCACAATATTACTTAAGAATAATATAATTATCTAAATTGACAAAAAAGTAAGGTCAAACATAATTGAAAATCAACAAAATAATGTTCTGATCAAAAGAAGCAAATGAATGTAAATTAGATAAACACCACCCAAAGGTAAAATTTAGATAATATTTGTGAACATAATTGTTTTATATGAATGTTCAACATTGGAAAAAGGGTTTAACGGTTATGTGATCACTTCGAAATGACTACAAAGATCTCTGATAACAAATATTTAGCTCATTTTTATCACATTTTTGGATGTTTGTTGTTTATGTTGCCGATATATGATTGACTTAACCGTTTTAACACAAAAATGTTCATTTTAACATATTTAGATCAAAATGAAAAAGTGAGAGCATCGAAAGATTTACACGAAATGTTAAAATTTAAGGAAAAATGATTGCATTGAGTTAGAAAGGTATTTTCTTCAACGTCTCGGCAATTTTTAATGCCAAAATCACCAATTTTAGAATCTCAACGTTTTCCATCTCTTGATTTATTCAATGAAAATGTAAGTACAATGCAGGGCGTAAATAGGTCTGAATTATGTTAAGAATTTTCAAGGTTGTTAAATAGAAGAGTCCATGACTTTCCTCATTTAGGAATACTGAATATAAGAATATTTTATTTAAAATAATCTTGTTTATTTTCTTTCAAAGAAAGAGAGAATTTCTAAAATTTACGAAATTAAGGAACTTGATTTTTGAAATATGGTTTTTAATTGAGAGTAATATTTTTTCATTTGATTGATCATTAAAATGGAGATAGTCTCATCAAAACATCCATCGCCAAATTCTTTTTAAAACATCACGAGAGTTTAAAAGGAGATATAAGATTGGGAGCTATTTTTTATTGTTGTTAATTTTATGTGAAACAATGTTACTCTTTACTTTTTGTTTTATTTGAAATAGATATAAATCAAGAAAAGAAACGTGAGCTCATTTTTGGGTGATCTAAATATGCGTGTGAGCATAGAAAAAATCAGATCCGTTTATGGTAAGTTGAACTTAATATATTATTTCCAGGAATACAATGCATCATTTAAATGAAGATAATTATTAAAATTTAACGATCTCTGACAGAAAATTGAATTGGTTAAATATGTTTTACTTCGATCTCACGAAATTTTAAATTTTATTCGGTTTAAAATTTCAATTTTGTGATGCTACGTTCTCCTAGAAAATTTTCATATTCGATGTTTTTCGATACTATTAAAAATAATTGAATTTTTTTATCTTTATTCATATTAAAGAAGAAAAGATTATCCTTATTTATATTTTTAGACGTTCTATTTCATCTGCATTTGAAAAATGATGAGATTATTTATTAGACCAGCAAAATATGTGAATTTTTGAAATTAAATGCATCATAGCGTTTTTTATTTGAGAAACACAAGCGTGGCCATAAACATTAAAATATATTCCTCCAATTTTCAAAAATTCAAATATATTCACCATTATACTAAACAATTTTTTGGCATGTTATCACAATTTAAACATGATAGGTTCAATGTTCGGGAGTAGTATATCGTGAGATAATTTCAATAAAATACAATTAACTTATGAATCTTTTTCAAAGATTAAATCTAAAATATTTACAGTCACTTACTATCGATAAGTTGTGGGCGTTGATAACAAATAATATCCTCCTGAAATTTCAAGAAAGGAAATCGAGCATATTTACCTCCCATGAGTTGATTACCAGAACTTTAGGAGCACTGAGTATGGTGAAGAATAAATGAAGTTTTTAAATAGTACGAACCACACAATAAAAATGAAGAATACTGCAAAACTGGTATTTCTGATATAATTTAACAGAGAATTTACAAATATCCCCTCTAGATTGAGTTAACAAACCATAAAATTGTATATAATTTTCAGAGGTTGAATTAAAATTAAAATAGATAAAAATAAAAATATATAATAAACACAATTAAGGTAATTTCAGCGTTGAAAGACAAACAATAATACAATATAGTTGAAAAAATTTTATTTTGAAAGCTAATGTTTGAACAAACAAAAAATTTAGAATTTTTTTATTTCAAAAATAAGTAAACAAATAAATCTGTGTTATTTGATGATTTTTGTTATTTTTTTGATTTAAAAAAAATTCGAATTTTAACGAGTAATCTAATGATTTTTTATCAGTTATATTGAGTTAAATGGACAGATTAAACTTAAAAAATTACAAAATAATTGAGTATACCTGATATATTTTCTCATATAAAGTATTTTCTGAATCATTCTTTCTTTCGAAAAATGTTACTTGATCAACTTTAAATATTATGCAAAAAATGAAATCCATATTTGAAAAATTATTCGACCGCGTTTTCATTTTAGACTTCTAAACAATTTACTCACGGGTTAATCACGCTTTAGGTGATGAATTTCGTTTTCATATCAATTATTTTAAACTTTTATTTGCTTAAATCCAAGATAAAAATGCATCAAAGGTAAAGATGCCTTAAATAGAACCACAAAAGTTAATAATTTTTGTGAGTTATGAGTCGCTCACAACGCGATATCAGAGCAACCTAAACAAGGGCTCTATTGAAAGCTGGGTGCCTGATAGAAGAACTCCATTGATGAGAATAAACACATGAAAAGTTTTTTATGATATTCGCATCTTTTTAATTCTTTTGTGATAATCTAAATTTTGAAAGATTTCGTTCATTAAATATGGGGAAAAAGTGTTTATTTTCTTTTGTAAGCTGTTGAAAATTCATTAATGTTAATTCCTTTTTGATGTTAAAAATATCCTCTTTTCTTTTGTTAAGAGCAAAAAATACTATTGAGAGATATTATCATAAAACATAAAATTGAAAGTCGATTATCTTTAACTTTTATGACAGACGATTTTCAATTAAATGTTTAATCAACAAAAGATTACGTTTTGTAACAGATCTTTCCAAAAATTTTCCTATAAATATTACGGTTTACACTGTGTAACACCATAAATAAGGCCCAATTTTATCTTTAATGCCATATAAATTTCAAATACTTTTATGTTTCAAACTAAAATTTATTGAATGGAAATTCATATCTAACGATATACACCTTTGCGATGTTAAATGTGTGGCTTTTACCTTGTGATAGAAAGTTTTGAATGAGATTAAGGAGAATAAAAGTCATTGAATGGATTTTAGGTCCTTTTTACAATTAATTCTTTTGAAATATAAACGTTTAGCACATGCTAGGCTAACTCTATCACATTTTTAAAATATTAAAAAAAATTATCTTGGATGATGTAGTTTATTAAACGTGTTCAAATTTTATTTTTTGATTAAATAAGGGGAAAAGTATTAAGAAGGAAGCCTATTTTAATAATAATATTAAATGATCAAAAGCGGTCATATTAATGGACGTGCAGATATCGATGAAAAAAAGTTCATTGTGTGTTCCATAAGCGAAGATATACCTGTTTAAAATTATCATTAATCACTGTGAAAACTACAATTTTTGCTTAAAAATTTGCTGAGCGAACAATTTGGTATTTAGCCAAAGGTAACTCAACCAATCTCCAAATTAGTGAAAAATAATAAATTATTTTTTGGAAATTTGTCAGTATCGTGAAACTTCTGCGAAGACACATGTGATAATTATGAGTTAAAGAACACATTTTATTTAATTTTATATATTTGCTGTTATTTAATTGAATTATTTAATGTAATGCTTTTTATAACCTAAATTATTCTTAAAGAAAAGATTTTGAAGAAAATCTTAATGATTGTTGGCACAAACATAGACACATAACATTTGTTTTCTTTATCTATTTTGGAAAAATCTTAACGAGATCTCATTAAGACGTTACCTGGTTTTAAAATCAATATTGCGTATCTTAGACTTCAATATTTTGCACCAATAATTAAAATAATTCATAATTTTGCCAAATTTCAATTCAAAATATTAAGAAGGAAGATTTCTGTATCCTGCACCTTATTTTTCACATAATCAAAATATATACTTTTAGCTGATCACGGAAATGTGTTTTTATTTTTCTCTCATTCTTACATCAATAGTTATAGCAACTTTAATTATAAAATTTATAAATAAAAACGATCATTCTTGAACATTTTATATGGCATGCTTGAATTTATTCAGACTCTCATAGATTTTTAGGGATGGATACGAAACTAAAAATATTTTAATTGAACATGGCCTACTCCCAACATTAATGAAATGTTGATTTTACGAGAAAAATCAATTTTTAAACGCAGTAAAATGTGAATTGTTTTGAATCAATATTCATGGATTATTCGTTGTGTTAGAGGTCTTCTAACACAAGATTAATAAAATATAAACGCCCTTTAAATGGTAGGCTAGATAACTGGCCAGAAGGTACTCAAATACCGACCTAAAGGTAACAAAATCTTTCAAATTTCGATTGTAATAATTATCTTGTGCTTTAAAAGAAAACTATTCGTGAACTTAAACAATGATAGAGGCCTTTATTGATTCCACTTTTACCAGCTCTGAATCAATTGCCGATTGATACACTATATGCATGGAAATATGTTGTGAACTAGTTAAACAAAAATATTAACAAATCGGGGGTCCTGGGTTAACGATTGAAATGTGCGAGGGTAAATTAAGAAAGTGCAAATATAACTGAGGAAGGATCACTGAGGGCCTTTAAATTGTAGATGGTATTTTCCCTGAAAATAACAATTGTTTCCTTTTACAGGTTCCATTTTGAGACGCTAATACTCTCATGCCAATAATCATAGAATATATCAGGCCTTGAACGACAGTCATGACAGATTTTTAGTGGTCTTATATTTCTTTATCGCTTCATGAGTTCATTCATCAAAAAGTTCATCAGAGCTTCAATTTCATGGACCATCAAAGTAGTGCTTACGCGTAAATAATAGAATCAAACTGGTGAAAGATAAAACGGAAATTCCCCGACACTCATAAAAGAATTGAAAGGGTTTTTTATAGATGGAGAAATATTTGTCGAAAAAAGTTAATCGAAAAGGAGTGCGTCCATTCTTCTACTTTTTAAAATGTCTATCAAAATTAGGTTTTCGTTTCGATGATTTTTAGAATAATAATGTGAATATTAAATTTGTAAATTATACATCGTACTTTTACATTTTTAACTTATTTAATATCTTCTTTATCTATTTTGTGTATGAAATTGTTAAAAGTAGGTTCCAATATGCTTTACTTGACGATTTGTATAAGGATGACCAAGATATCAACCAATATTTAATTTCCAACAACCACCCGAATTCGTGTAAAAACGATATAAAATGGCAAAATCTAAAATAAAGATAAGTTATGTCAATAAAAAAATTAATTTTTCATCTAAATAAACAAAAACTCATGTTATCGCTAAAAATTAAAAAAAACAGTCGCGTGCACGTTCCCAGAGTTTAAATTGGTATGATCTCCAGAAAACGTTATACGAACGGAAGAGAAATAAAAGCCACAGTTTGTGATCATCGAAAAGTGTTTATCTAAATTATGTGAAAAACAGGGTCCAAGATACGGAACTTTATCCATAATTCGATAAATTCTGTGTTGATATTACAGAATAAGAATTCTGTATGCTTATAAACATATCGTTTGTCCCATTCATCCTACCTTTTCGTTAAACACAAGTCTTTAACTTGGAGTAGACCTCTTCGCAAGGATTCAGGAATAGGACGTGACCCGGACGTCATTTGATGTCGTATCGAGAGGAATCAATGAAGTCTTCATCAAGATGGTGGAATCTACGTTGTATATAATTAAATTATATCTTGTTTCATCCCAAAGAATTATGACATTATCCTTCAAAAAATCTTTAAATGTCGCGAGTTTGACAACAGATTGAATAATTGCTTTGATTGAACAAATTTTAATATCATTTATTGCAAGGATCATTCTTACGTTTCTTCCTCTTGAATTAGTAATAATTGTATTGGTTGTAGTTTCAACTCAAGACCAATAATTTGTTTTTCTTGTGCGAAAATTAAATGTAGATTCGTGGATATGTATTTTTTCAGAATACCTCTGATGGGGTTGTACATGATTAGTACTGTCGAACGTATTTTACTCTTATTTCTTTTACACTGGCATCATTTCTATTTCTGAAATACATCGAGTGATCCCTCAGAAGTAGTCCAATTTTTTCAGTCATTTACACACAATGGTAGGATGAGCAGGACTTCTTAAATGATGTGAAATGTCAGAGAGTGTATATGCTTTGTTGTCGCTTATCAAGTTATGAATAGAATGAATTATGGCCTGATTCAGTTTTCTAAGATGACTCCCTTTTTTGTATTTCTACAGAACTAGATTCTTCTTAACACTTCATAATGTATCTGACAGTTTATTCCGGTATATTTAAATGCCCTGTATACATCTCTCGGTGTTCCCCATGTTGTAAACTTTGTATAAAGCCATGTTTCTCATTTCTTTCGAAATTAAATTTCTTCAACTCATTGTAAAGGCGAAAGCTTATGGGTCTATTTCATTATTGGTAGGTAAGTACTAATTTGGTATATATTAGTTGCCTAGTTCTCACTATGTTTCATTTTCCCCGTTTGCAGGAGCTAGAAGTATCTCTTCATCATGCGAAGTTCATTAATGTGTATCCATGTCCATAAGTGATGCTTCGTCCATTAAACTCTAAAATGAAAAAGTGAATTAAAATGCAGAGAATATGATAATAAAGAGTGGGATGTTTAATAGTAAGCCATTCAAAATTATTTAAATAGTCGGACATATTTACTCATTATGGTTAATTTGCAATTTTCATGAAAAAAGTGTCACGCGTTGGAATCAATTAGTATTTTACTCTTTGACGCATTTTTAAAATTTCGCAAAATTATAAATTATTTTTATCATCGGTGTGCGATATTGACGGTAAACCCCTATGTCAAAAATTAAATCATAAATATCTTCTCATATCGTCAGTACTTCATCTAAAATAGCAAGAATATCGTTATAATCTCCCTTTGATTTATGATAGGTTTCAAAAATTTAAGGAAGAATAAATGAGTCTTATAATGTAATTTTTTTTAATTTTGTTAGTTAGGTCTAAATGTATCACTTATTCCTAATGTATAAACAGTTCTTATCACTAGGTGACGGTTATTATCTAATTAACTGGTTAATAAATTTTTTCTTGTTTTTATGAAGCAAATGGTCGATAAATATTTTTGCATGTTCATATATTTGAAAAGGATAAAAGATATATTTGTGGATTTTCATTCATTTTTATAAAGTTGATTTATCGAGAGAAACCACTGGCTAACAATTAACGGTAGTCAGATTTTAAGTAATTATTTTAATGTGTATTTAAGAGTGAAAAATAATGGTGAGAATTATCAAGGTTAATATTTAATATTCTGTTAATGTCTGATGAACCCACTTGCGTATTTTAAGTTATATTTGTAAGATATCGTCTAACTCCTTCCTTGAAATTGAGATAACATAAAACAATTTTATTTTATCCATTTTTTTTCTTGTTAATTTTTATGATAGGATATTTTTTCTGATAAATGATAGGTTTCTGCTAGGATTTACTCTTAAGCATTTTGAAGATGTTCGTTTCTGTCCAAACTAAAAGGTGAAAATAGATGAAATTATTATCAAGTCACGAAAAAAAAGGAAAATTTTAAATTATTAAAAAGATTATAAGGAGTGATTTTTGTTAAAGTGGTATATCGTAGAATGCAAATAACCATATATTTTTTCATGTAATTTGACTTTCTTCAATTACACGGAAAGACAAAGCTATTAGAATTAAAGATAATCAAAGAAAATATTAACTGGGCTTGAATATGATAAATATTATTAATTATAACTAAAACTATAGTTCTTAATTTCACGTTTTCTAGCTTTGCGAAGTGAACTTTTGCGTGATGTTAAAATTATCAAAACAGCATTATTTTATAATCTAGATTTTCCCACATGTCAAAAATGGTCAGTCAAAACTACTTTCTAAAAAAATAAAAATGGCAAAATATTTAATTATGCTAAAGGCCCGCTTTTAATTGATAGTTGTCGTTAATAAATCCAAAAATTACTTTTATCGGTGCTCTTGAAAATTGTAATGCTTCACATAATATGTAAGTCGTATATTATTAGTTAGTTTTACTTTCGATTGCCACGAAATCTCTTTGCATTTTCCTGAATTATACCGAGAGCGACATACATATTTCCTTTTCTATGCTTGGAAGTGTAGGAATTACCTGCCAAGCTGTTGTGAATTTTTAAATTTAGATTACTCAGACTATTTCATTCAATAACCCTCCAATTCACGCGTCTGCCTCCACTTCGGCTTTTGATTCCTTAAGCTATGTTGAGCTTTATTTAGGAAATCAAAAAGAAGATATGGGATTTTTAATTTCCTTCTTTTACCAGACATTAAATAAAATTACGATTAAAAACATTTATTTCGCCTATGATGTTTCACCTCAACATGTAGTAGGTTTACCAAGTGGTATTACAAATTCGTCTAACTAGATCTTTACGAGTTCGAGATTCCAGATTACAATATCGTAATGGATATCGGGGGTATTTTTGTCTGTGATTCTGTTAAAATATTCAAAAGTTTATTTTCTAGCCAATCAGGACAAGCCTGTGAGGCCACGGTAACAATTTCAAATTTAAAATTTGTGTCAGACACAACAAATAAAGCCTACAAAGGTATTTTGGTTGATAAAGTTAAACACTGTGACAAAGATACCTCTACAAATGTTGAAGCTGCTCCTGCCAGCTCTTCTCTAATCAATTCAAAAAGTACAGTTTCGGTTGGATTAATCGTTATCTTATCAATTTGTGGAGTTTCTTGTGTTTTGGGTTCGATACTTTTCGTGGTGTATCGGAGGAAATTTATAGCATGATATCCCTATAATAATCGAAAACTAGTGAAAAAAATTATTCATGACAATAAATTACTCGGTGTGGTTTTACTTATTTTTAAACCTAAATTGTTTCCAATATTCTTCTATTTAAAACGCCTTGTTACGTATAGTTAATTATTGAGCAAAACTTATAAATGTAGTCAAGACGAGCTAGTTCATAGTTTAAATCGATCTGGTTGTTTCTTGATTTTGAATGTTTTTTAATTTTGAGCTGAAGAATTCATCAAACTGAACCTTTTTAAGTTTTATTATTTGTTGGAAATATGTCAATTTAATCCACTCTCACCACAAAATTAAATCATAGCTGAGTTTGATTTTCAAGATATTTGATAAACTTTAAAACAATCAGTTCACGCCTCAAGAAGAGGACACTATTAAAGAGGGTTTGAACCATCATTCTAATTTTATGTTAAAAAGCGCTCAATTCACATATTTCAGGTTTTATCCCCTTTAGTGAGTCTATTCGTATTCCAGAAAATTTATTAAAAAATGGGTTATAGTATAAAATGTTTTATTTAATATGAATTTTATCATCTGATAATGTTAAAATTAGTCCGAGCGTCTGAGGTTAAAGAGCGTTCACTTATATCATTTATTTGACTCCATAAACACGCCTTTTCGATTTTTGAGTCAATATTTAATTTTCAAAACGATTTATATAACCTAAATTTTTCAGCAGACAGATCATAAATGCTTGATTTTGAATCGAAACATTTTATATTAATCATACCCCATAGTAATTTTATACGTGAAATTTTAAGCACATTTTCTGTTAAACGATGTTCATTTGATTTTTGTTTATTTTGTGAAAAAATAACCAAAGTCAAATCTCTTTTAATTTTCTCATAAACAGAAAATATCATGTAAGATCTGATTCTCAAATAATATATGACTCATAAGTAATGTGAAGTGATGGCAACAAACAAAGAATTCGAAAATGATTGAGGAGATGTAAATTTGATAAGATTAAAAATTTGATGATTCATGAAAAACTCACATTCGTTGGTGACTTGGAAAAAATATCAATTGTAATAAAAGAAAGGGTACTGCGAATAACTTTCCTTGGTTTCAATTTTTTCTGTGTTACGTATTGAAAGACTTAATATCGTTGTTATTTTAAACAGCATTAAAATATCTTGTAAAATTAGAATTTTTCATGTTTCTAGGGTTATGTTAATCTTGTATACTAATTTTAGAGATTTATACTCACTCTATATTATTGTTTCTCTTAATTATAGAGGGTACTCATCAAAGCAGAGGTAGGTATGGGTAATATATAAATGCCTTAATACCCAAAACCCTCTCCTTTGAACGATCCTGTTTGTCGTAATCTAGTGGATAGGATAGTCGAATATATTTCAAAAAGAAAATATTATCCATTTCTTTTCCATTGTTTTGATTCTATTTTTTGGGGTTTCGGGGTGATATATATAAAGCATAAGGTAGAATTGATAATTATTATTCTTTCCGTATCTTTATTCCAGCTGTCGAGCTTTTTATTTACAATTTTATTCCTGATAGAGTTCTATTTGATCATTCCGGGAGTTTAAAACCTTAAAATTGTGTGTGGCTGCAATAAAAGATTGTTCTGGTGTTGTAAATCAATTCTCTCTTGGTAAAAAAACTCCAAGTTTGATGTTTGTGTGGTATGGTTAGAGGTGATTATTTTCCTTTTATTGACCTTTATGTGATATTTAATAAATTTAAAAAATTTTATTAGAGGTAAAAATTGAGGGGTTCATTTTGGATAAATCTTGCTTACTGAGGTATTCGTTGTAGGAAACATAAATTTACAAAATGCTTGATCTTACTTTTGTCTCTGAGTTCTAAAATTATCGACATTATGTTATTGTTTAAAATTTAAACATAGGCCAGTTTAGCTTGACGGTGATTAAGTACTTCCTGGTCGTTGTTATGCTATTTTTGTTGATTTTCACTGAAAATAACATCATCGATGTCAAATGCCACTTCCATTAATTCTAGTATTACTTTTTATGATTTCTTTGGAATAAGCAGAGACATATTTTATTTTACAGGAAAGCTTTTTTTTAAAAAATCGGTGGCTTATACAATTTGTCTTTTTTGGCTATTTGAATGTTGCTGTGTTTGATTATTCTAGAACCATGATAAATAATTTATAAATTAAATGCTTCACTTTTATTTCTGATCAATTCATAAAGAATTGATATTTGATATCAATGATCAGCGATGGTATACGTTTAAATGGGCACAATAATCAGCATAAAAATTAATTTAGAAATTTCATTTTTACTAATTGAAACTCTCGTTGTTTTTTCTCGTTTAAATTAATCTTTGGAGCGCATCGCTTGCCAAATCTCTCGATCACATTGTGCAATAAAATGCTTGGATATGGAAAATGAACTTATTCTTTACTTCCAGTTCATCCTAGTTTATTATAAGTTAAAATTTTAGTTCAACGGTTTTAAGACCTCATAATACATCATTTCACGTGTTAGAGTGTGTTGATAAGATTTTATTCATTTGAGCCTCAAATTCATTTAAATAGAATAAATATTTTACTTTTCATGAATTGAAACAGATTAACTGGAAGATAATGAATTTCCTAAATGCAAAAATATTAAGAGCTTATATATTTTTTACATATAATTCATCACGCCCTGCTGCAATCATTATCCCAACTCTATTTCACACATAACTGCCAAAATATCTTTTATTTAGATCGATTCCCCGTTTATGCTTTTTCAAATGAGCTAAATTATGAGTTCTCTAACTTTATCCATCGTATGAGGAAATTAAACATTGTCAATTACTGATATTGAGTCGAATTTCATTATTTTTCGAATTTTAATGAGTATCATAGTCTGGTTAAAGTAGATATGGTTAATTTTACTTTAAACGGAGCGATTACTTTTAAATTCCAAGACGTTTAACACATCTCAAACAAAACTAAGAAATTTGACATTCTCGATATCCTACAAATTTTAAATGTCTCTAACGACTTTTTACCGCGTTATTGAATTTTTTATCAACCTTTCAGACTTCAGAATCTTTTGAATCTGCCTACTTTTGATCTTTAGAAGTTATTTTACTTATTTGAATTTCACCGCCCATCACACTCCCGATACTCAAATCTTCAAAACAAAAACCAACAACTGATTGAAACACAACTTCAAAATTTACTTTGTGAATTAAAATAGATCTATAAGAGCTTCTTCTAATGAACCCTTATTCAGTGGAAACGGATTGATAAAGTTTGTACCTGAATCTTGGATGAAAATTCAAAAATTTATTCTCCTTCATGTAATTTATTTTTGAAGCAGGTTGATCAAGTTTTTAAGAAAAGGAATATGATTTCTTGAAAAGTAATTCAAGAAACAATCTTAAATTTCAATATATTCAAACTTATTCGCCTCTTTGGATGGTTGGCTTGGAACCCAAACTCTGAATGATATTTCTTTTTACTCTTGAGAACGCAAGATAATCCGATGTAAGAGTGTTAATTTACTCATTTAAACAACACAAAACGAAACAGATTGTTTTTACGTTAATTTGAGAGATATAAAAATCAAATATGATTTATTTGGAACTTTTGAAGTGTTTTGAGCTTGAAATTTGGAAATTAGTTTTGAAACTCACATCAAGGATTCCCGAGATTTTCGGTTGGCGGATTAAGAAATTAACGAAGGAATTTTAATATTTCTTCAATACCATGGTGAAGTGTTTGAGTATATTTTGCGTTTCAAAATGTCTTAAAAAATATATAACACTTAATTAAATTTTCAACTTTTTTGAGGATTTTGAAAGATAGTTTTCCATATCTACACGAATATAAATAATTTTATTTGAATGAAAAATAAATAATTATTCGAAATAAGCAGAACCAATTATCAATTTTAGCGAACTAAGAGCTAACAATAAAATTAAGTGATATTTTTTTTTCTCTACAGAGTTAATTTAAACCGAAATGGAAGATTTAAATCAATCTTACTTCATCGAAGGTTAACAATTTTTGATGTTTCCTTTTGAAGTTGTTTGTATTTTTTTGAAAAATGAAATTGGAAACGTGAATTTTAAAATAAAATACCAATTTTTTAAAAAGAGTTAGATATATAAAGTATTTTGATTTAAGTGTAAATGCGTTTAATATACACTCAAAAACAAATAAATAAATTTTTTGAACTCAAATTCAAGATTTTTTATTGAAATTATTCTGAGAAAACTTACGATTTTAATTATCGACTCATGAAAAGTAAAATGAATTTATCGTCACATTAACATTCGGCTTTCAGTTATTACAAATCTAAACATCGAAATTTCTGATTTAAACACTATTTTTTATTAAATTGGAGCGATTTAATTTGGAAATTTTTAATACAGCTTAATCATTATTTTTAATTCTCGATGTTATTTCATGATATTAATTGAGCTTAGCGGAAGAATTGATCTGAAGTGATATTTTGAACAAAAATTTTCAAGCGATCAAACAATTTTAAATATTTTAAGAAGTGATTGAATTTTAACTCATATTAGAGTTTATTTTGTTTTTTATCTTCTGATTCCTTCTTTCATACTTTGATAAAACTGAAAATTTTTTCTGATCAATTGGTAATCATTCATGATGATCTTTATAATTAATGGTGTTTGTCAGAGGATAAATCACTGATTTTTTTTCATTACAAACAAGTTTAATTTCAAAATATTAAAAATATATTTTTTATCACTTTCAAGGTCAAAGATTTTATGTTTGATTTAACTTTCATATTTGGCCAAAAAATATTTTCTTCTATTGCTGATGTGATTATTTTTGAACATTGATACTGAGTCTGCTTCAACCTTTTCTTTATTTCTTGATTTAAATCATAAAATATTATATTTAACGGCTAACTAACTTTTTGAAATTTATTTTCAAAGCTCTTTAAATACGTTTGACTTTTTCGAACGAAATCCGATCTTAAAGGCAATAGTTTATCAAAAATCCAACGTGTTTTTCTTATGTTTTGATGTTAACTCTTAATTTTATGAAGTCTACTTTTTATCAAGTAGATAATAAAATGTAGCTTCCATATTTGATAACAGAAGTTTGGATCAGATTTATAATTAAAGTTTTTTCTGATTTGTTTACATATACCTGTTCCTTAATTATATCATCACATTTTCTTGCTCAAATTAAAGAGGTTTGACTGTTTACGACTCTCGTTAAAAACGTCATCTGTTAATAATACAAAACATTCATAATACCTTGCGATAAGTTCTTAAGAGTATCAGAAAATTCATAAAACGGATAGCTCTGTCTAAATTTAAGCACATCCACATTACTCTAATTTAAATATAATATTTTAGAATAGATCTTATCGAACATTAACCATCTAACTTCTTGATCTAAACAACAAATTTAGATTTAAAAATAACATGCATAAACTATTTTTGAATCATGAATGTGAGGAATAAAGATAAAAAACAGAAATTTTCATCATTCAGTACCAAATTTTAAACTCTTTTTTTATTTTTTTAAATGAATGTAAATTCATGTAAGTTTATGTGACTTTACCTAATTTTTCAATAAATCATTTATAAAACCTTGAAATAAAAATGAAACATAATTTAAATTTATTATAAAATTGTTTTGAATAAAAATTTATCGTTCAAACACGTTGCAATTTAAGATTTTTACTCAATCTTGTATGATTAGTTATTCTTTAATGTATTCTTCAACATGTATTTAGGATCAACATAATATGTTGGATTCTCTATACCCAAAGGTGTGAACGGAAATGCTAACAACATGCTGCGTAACGATCAATCAAAATCTTATTGTTCTCATGTATCCATTAAGGGGGATACAGGGTGAGGCCTTAATCGTCAACAATTAAACTAGTTTGGTATTATAAGTTTGATAGTAATTTTTAAATTAAAAGTCAAATATAAGCATACATTGAATTTTACATGCCATAATAGGTTAGAAGCTTGAAAACTTTGAAAGTATTTTAATTAAATTGCTTTAGAGATCTCCAAGTAAAAACATAATTAAGTTAAATTTATAAACATAATTTCTTTAATAGATAAAAAATTTAAGACAATAAGGGCGAGTTATTATTTTTGAAAATTTGCTTTGTTCAAAATATAAAAATTTCATTTTTAAATGAATTCTTGAAAAAGACGATTGAATTTTTCGTTTTTGAGATTTTTGTGTTTCACATGTAAAGAAAATAGATTTTAAAATTTTTGACTTAAATTCCAAAAAAGTAAAATTTTCATGTTATCTTAACTAAAAAATATAGAGCTGCTAAAACATAGAAAAAGAGAACTTTAAACAAAAATAAAGTATCAAGACATTCTAAACGCTTGAGTAAACCTGTTAAAACCTCAACTGTAAAATACATTAAACTAAAAGGAAATATTTCGAATTAGGCTTAATTTTGTGTATTTTATATTTTCTAGTTGATAAAATATGATTGAGAAGAAGTAAATAAGTTAAAAAACATATATTACCCAAAAAAATGTTATAGTTTTTTATTGTTAAAAGATTGCCATTCCCGATTGAGAAAAATTATTCGTTCTTTTATTTTTACCTCCTATAATCTTATTTTGAAAAATATAAAATTGAAAATTTATTTTGTTTTATTCTCCACAACTCAAGAAAATTCCATGAATTGGAATGACTGAAAAATAAGCCACTTGCAACAAGTTATTTATCAAAAATACCCATGAATATACAATTATGTTAATTCAGATGAAACGAAATGTTCCGGTATCTGTAAAAGTCTCATTTGTATGAAATCGCACAATATTTTTTTTTCATTTGAACATCTATGTAATTTTATAAATCTCATTTAAAATGCCAGACTAAAAATTTCACAATTATATTTTTTCTATACTAAATAATCTTGTGATGGTATAATTTTGACAAAAATAATTTCAAGTTCATAATAATATTTAAGCCTGAAAATGTAAAAAAATTGGTTCATGAATAACAGTATGAAAGGCAAAATCAAAAATATCTTTTTTTATAAATTTTTTTCGAAGGGTAATTCGGAGCACTTCTTCGAATATTTCAGTTAAACCACGTAAAATGAATTTTAACGGTTGTTAGATAATATAAAACAGAGTACAAGAACCATTGTTAAACTATTTTTATATGATTTAATTCTGTTTGAGTTTTTTGTTTATTTGAGAAAGCTTAAGATGTTTTTCGCAAATAAGTTCATATCTAGTGTATTTAATTGTAATATTTTTAATCACCTTAATAAAATTATGCGACTATTTGATAATTTACACCAAATTTCAATAGTGAACGGAATATTTTTGCATCGAGTCCAAAATTACATTTCTAGATCAATTCATGGAATGGTTAAGACTAAAAACAAATTTTTCAAAAACCAAACCAGCAAACTTTGTTTACGCTTTGAGCGCGAGAGAGTTTATGTTATCTATAAAAAATAAAAATTCGATTTTTGAATAATAATTATTAATCTGGAGTTATAGCTGTCATTTTATATTTTAAAAAACAGCTTAGTTGTTTATTAGAAGCATTATTATTCTAAATTATCTGGAAATCACGAATGAGCTTATATTATCGAGGCAAAAATGAGATTTATTAGTTTTCCGATTTTAAATGTTTTTAACTCGACCATTAAATATTTTATTTTCTGTGTTATTTAACACTTATAAATTCATACAAACGATAGACGTGATATTTTCTTAAACCTTAAAAATTATGTAGTGTAGCCTCCAAAAATTCAAGATACGATTACGATAAGTCGAATCTATGCATGAACATAATATGAGTGATATAATTGTAATATTCATGTAAAAAATTGATTTGGAAAAGTACTTTCCTTTTACCCTCTTCTCAAGCTAGACTTTATCTAATTATGATCAAAAGATCAATTAAGTACTCTTGTGTAGTTTTATATATGACGGACGAATATCTTTGTGGTCGAACTCTAGAAAATTGTTCGACAAATTTTTATCATTGACTTTTCATACTCATTAACATCTTTTGTTCTGTATTTGATTTTTATATTTATAAGGAAGAACAAATAAGATCATATTTACGCATTTTTGGCGTTAAGCTTCGAAATTAAAATTTTAAATTGTTCCTAAATTTTTAAAAATCGTTCAAATCTTATTTTTTACAAAAATAAAGGATGTCATCACCTGCAAACATATTAATTCTTTCAAGGCTCAAACATTTAAATAGATTTGTAACTAAAATGAAAGAAATATGGAAGTTTACTTATTATTACAATTTAATGATTTATATGAAAGGTGGTTTGATATAAAAAGTCATTCTGATAAAATTATAACAATGTATGAATAAAAAGTCACCTTAAATCAATAAAATCTGATTCGAGACAAAGGATGGATCATAAAAATGTGCCGGAAACATATTTATTACAAATGAGGAAGAATATAACTCTGAAGCGTAAGTTGAGCAAATTAAGCAGGTTTACCTTACACGGGCTCCTCGTCTGAACCTAATAGATTTATAAATTTTGTGAAAAATTGAAAGTCTTTCTAGCAGAGAATAAAAGGGTATAAAGTTACAGAATATTGTGACAATTGATATGTATGGTAAAAAACAGCATTTTTACAAAACATAACCTAAAGATTGGATTTAAATACTCTCTAGATTTTTCTCAAAAATTATTCATATGGTACAATTATATTATCAGAGAAGATCAAAAAGATTAAATTTATGTTTTGTCTCAATTTTATAGAACAACTTTGGAAATTTGCCTCAAAATTGACAAGTTTGACTAAAAATAGGATTTTTTGAAGCTTCAGTATAAATGTCGGTTTTAATTATGAAAAGAAACGTGTTTTTTTCTTTCTTCGGTTGAAAATCAGGTCAAATATTAAAATTAGATATTTTTTATTTTTGAGAACAAAGATCAAATGTATCAAATTTTAAAAGGCCAATCTAAAAGGGGTTACTTTCTAGCATAGATAATATGTATAAAACCAGAGTTCTTAAGAGAAACATAAATGATGAACAGTTTAAATATAAAAAATATTCTATGAAGACTTCATTCTTATGATTCTGATGAAGAAATCAAAGAATGTTAAGATGGAACCTCTGAAGATTTTTTAAAATAAATACTTTTTGTATATTATTTTTGTTTGAATTCCAGAGCTATTGCTTCAACGGTTAGTCCTCCAAAGAACAACAGGACTGAATGAGAGTTTCAGTGAATATTTATTTCTCACTTTAAAATATCCATTCAAAATGAACAACGAGATATTTTAACCGGAGAGCCTGATGGCAGAACTCTTTACCAAGAAACACATACGTGCCCCTACCGTCTAACTATGTTCAAACTTGTGGGACTCTAAGCGAATATTCCAAAGAATGAGATAATTGAAAATATTCAAAAACAAATTATCTTTCATTTTGGTTAAATGCTGCAACCTAAAACTATTTTATGACCTTTTTAAATTTGAAAATTTTCCTACATTCTTATGTCAAACGAAAATATAGTTTACAGGAATTGATTCAAAAACAATATTGAAACATGATTCTCCAATACTTTGTTTAACTATAAACTACGTTACATAAAAAGTTAGAGTTGATTTTCTCAAAAAGTCTTCATGGATATGTAATGGTATAAGTTGTATCAATACTTCAATGCTGTACCTTTATGGATAAAAATTAATGTATTTGCTACTTATGCATGCTTTTGTAGCTCATACGATCACGATTAAATTTGTTAATATGTTGGTTGTGCATCTAGGAAAGTTTATATACCATTAATGGAAAACCCCACGCTTCTCGCATGGACAGCTATATGTGGTCTGCTCATGCGTATAAAAATCTTTTGATTTCTATTTACACCCACAAGATGGAAAAAACAAGAAATATAGTTTCTCAAAAAGCACTTCAGTAAAAAGTATTTTTTACAATATCGTTTTTTCGTTTTGTTACTCCGACTATTGTTTTAACTATTTTTTACATTTTTAATTAAGTTTTATTTTCCTGAAATTTATAAAAATAAATATAATTTTAAATAAAACACTATTTATTTGGATGACATTCTTACGCTAAGTCCCGAGAAACGCCGTGTACAATTCTCTAGTAAACTAAAATGATTTTTTATTTACTTGTAGTACACAAAAACAAAGTTAATGATGGTTCAAATGAAATTATATTTTACTCGAGATAATAAATGTATGGTTTTAACTTAAATATCAAACGTTATGAGTTAAGAGAAAATTTTTAAGCAAGAGCTAGAAAATCAAAAATCAACAAAAAATATGAACTATCATTCTTGGTTGATGTCATACATTTACAAAGATTAAAGAAAACAAATTTTAAGTGTGCAGGAGTAGTTATGCTGCCCTTTTATAATATTATCATAACACGCATTGTGACACCTTCATGGTATGTGGTAAACTTTGACGTGAGAACAGTTTTTGAGAAGTAAAAGTAACAATACTAATCTTTAAATTAACCTTGAATTAAAATTTATGTATTTTTTATTTAAATGTTAAAAGTAAACCGTTCACCCTCATATTTGATACCAATGAGTTTCAATGTGCACTCCATCAATCTTTATAGTTTCCTTTGTTTTTTCATAACTTACATAACTTGGAAAGGAAAAATTTTATCATTCCTGTTACAAATTTCGGTTTTAAATGAGTAAATGTTGGCATCAACATAAAATGGCATTAATTTTATTTGAATAATCACTCAATTGAAAATTCATTCACAACTAGATGTCGAAAAGGCAATATATTAGCCTATTTAGGTCACAATTTATAAAATATAGCAGTTATACCTTAATAAACTAAAATGGCTTGATGCTAAATTTTAAAAACTTGAATTAAAAATCAATGAGTCTCAGACTTAGAAAATTTTTAATTTCGTTTGCTTCAATTAAATTTATAACATAAGTTCAATGTCTTTATAGCTTTTAGAATGTGATAGCCGCGAACTAGCTGACAAATCTGATGTTTTGAGTAAGAAAAGATATAAACAAAAATTCCTTTGTTTATGCATATTTTGCAGCGATTTGGGGGCTATCCTTCTGATTTCATAATCTTCATTATCGTAAATTGATTTTATTACAAAATAAAACTCTGATATCATTGAAATTGACATGAGATATTTTAATTACCCGCGGTGGTTTCTAAATCAACATACCCCTGAATACGAAACGGGTTATTGTATAAAATGACCTGATCGTTTTCGAAAGCACATGCGTATTTTAAGAATAGTTATTTTGATATCGTGTTGCGCATAAACAAAATTAATGTTGGGCGACAATTTTTAATGTTAATCAGTTTTAATTTTTTTTTCTCAAGAATTTTTAAACTTATATATTTTTCTGATTCATGAACACGTTATGGTGTGGTCTGATCTTCGACTTGTTTCGTACTTTCCTCTTTTATTTAGTTAAAAGGCCAAATTTTCTGATTTATCTAAAATCACGAAAACTGGGTTTATGACAAAAACAGAGTCTGAAGGGAGTAACGTATGATGAAAAAGATCATGATGTAAATAAAAATATTTTAGGGCGTTCACCCGTTTTGTTGAATCTAAATTTTATGACGAAAAAGAATCGAAGGTCATCAATTAAGAAATCAACAGATAAATGATCATCTTTAATTACGTTAATGATGCAATTTTAACGTCTGGGAGACATAAATTAATCATACATTTCTCCTATATAAGTTATGAAAATCGTATAATGCTTCACATAATATGTTCGTGTTTTTTCACAATTGTTTTTACTTTCGGTTGTCACAATACCTATCCATTGTTGAGTTATACTAAAGGTGATATACGGTTATCTTTTCTATTTTTGGAATAGAGTGATACCTGCAAAAGTGTTGTAAATTTTATAAACTCGGATTGTAATTTTCTAAAAGCCTTTAATCCAGTGACGGTCTCTCTGTATTTCGGATACTTATATCTTCAACAATATCACGTTTTAGGAAATTAAGTTGAGAGAGGGATCATTTTTATTTCCTTCATTTACCCGAGGTTAAATAAAATGGCCGTATTCATTGATTTATGGTGTTAAACATCAATATGTAGTCGGTTGATCTTACATTTTGTAATCTGTAGAACTAGAAATTGCAATATTGCTTGGGTATTAAGAATATCTTTATTTGCAATTTTATAAAATATTTAGCCCCTAATTTTAAGTCCTGCAGAAAAATCTTGCAATTCACTTTAAAACATTGCATCCATAGAATTTGAGTCAGATACCATAAGTTTTACGTAAAAAGACGGTTTTTTGTTTATAAATGTAAAATACGTCATTTTAATTTTTCAAAAATTTAAAATTTTCTAATACCAATTCAGTTCCTTGTTTGGAGTAGTATTTTGCTATTTATTGTACATTTCTCTTTTATCGAGGGAGATTTAGTTAACGATAGTTGCAATAACAACTAACCGTTTTAAATTATAGTCCATGAAAGTACATTGTTTGTTTATCTACAATAATAATATTTAATTTTAGCTCTAAAATTCCTCAACATCTTGTTCATGCGCATTGTTTAGACTCATTAAATAATAAACATTAACTAGTTTTGGCTACAAGTTCATTTAATCTTACTTTATCTGAAGAATCTATTAAATGTGTACAAAATTGCGTTGTGAAAAAATATAGTGCCATTTTTTTGCGGATTTTTATTTATAGATAAGTCTTTGTTATTCAGTTTACAGGCAAATTTATAAATGTCTCGTCCGTTTTTTCCTTGCCGCAGAAACAGTTAGTTTAGCTGGAAATATATTTGAATGTGGTATTATTAAAAATTAGTCAAACCGCTTTAAGTTTTAATTTCTGCAAATTGTTTTCAAATCAATCTCTTGATTTTTTTCAAATGAAAACATGATTTTCATATTTTTGATCAGTTGCGCACGTTTTTTTAATAAACCAATTTTTCGATGTATAGTTTGAAACTTATTTGTTTTATATCGACAGAGTTTCAAATATAATGAATATAAAATCATATCATATAACCTATGAGGAAAAATACGCCTGAAGATTTGAATCTTAAGAAATATGATTCAGCTCAAACATAAACATCTTAATTTTGGATATAATAAGAATATTTTTCAAAATTACGCTAACTCCTACCACAGGTTTTGAAGCTTTTCACCCTAAATTTGTCAAAGGTAAAAAAAAGCATATCAATTTAGTTAAAGAAAATCAAGATCTCTCCTATATTTCATTTTCAAGAATTAATAGTATTTACTTTTGAATGGTTTATACTACCAAAGAGTATTTCAAGACAATCATATCGTGACAAAATATATCTTAAGTGCGTGTTGTGGATAAAGGATGTCCTGTGTTTACGAATCTGAATAATTTGTAAAAATATTACAGCTTTATTTGATCATGAGATAAATACAGACAACACATTTTTAGTTTATGATAAGTGCACATGTGTTCACCCATGTATTTTAAACTTTATTTCTTTTGAGAAAATAAAAAAAATGTTTTTTACCATACAAATAGAAAAAAGGTCTTTTTATATTTGTTCTTTGTTTTAAAAGTGGTCTCAAATTGTTTTCATTGTTCTTTTCATATTAATACCTATCAATATTTTTATTTAAAGCTTATTAATTTCGTCAAAATCATATTTGTGTTTATTATGCTGTAATTTTTCATCAGACTAAATAGAAATAATACTTTTTTCACTTTTTTGAGTAGTTTGGAATTAAGCTTTGATCAAATGATAAACTGTTGAAAAAATGTTTTGTAAATTGGACGAAAAGCTCAGTGTAGGAACTAACCAACGCTAAACCCATAGTTGAGGTAGTTTTTCAAAAGGCATGTTTTAAATTGAAATATACTTAGATAAATTTTTTTAGCCTTTGAAACAGTTATTATCAAGTTAAAAACACAATAAATTGATATGTGAATCAAGATTTTATGAGAATATTTGAAATGAAATTTTTTTCAATCTTTGAAGTCAATTTAAAAATATCATACTTCTCTGTCAATTCTAAAGTTTATGAAAACGATAAAATTCACAATTTGCACAGCTTTAAATGATTAAAAGACGATGGTTTACAGAGAGTAAGTAATTTATTGACTTATCGTTTTTTCATTTTGTCAAAAATAGGAATTACCCAGCTAAAAAAGACAACAGTGAATTTTTTAAGACTTGGCTAAGATAACCATCCATCAAAAATAACCAAAAAATGACAAATCTTCAAATAAGTTAAAAATTCTAAGATGTAATTGTATACGTAATTTTTTAACTATATTTGTGTGATTCTATTTTTTGGATGAAAAGAAATTCAAAAAAAATTGATCAAGGACGTTCATTATCTATACGACTGTGGCTCGCACCTGCGCTTTTACAAATCTACTAATTTTATTAACCGTCGCATATTTAAGTTTTCAAGATACCACCAGTTTTTAAAATTTATTTTTGGTGGAGTATTTTATTTTTTATGTTTAAGTTCAATTTGAATGAATTTTAAAAAATAGCCGAGTCAAAAAATCAGATTTAATAGTTTATTGGGTAATAAATATTTTTAAATTTACCACAAATCTTTATTTAAGTGGTTCAAATAATTTTTAACATAAATTTGTCAGTTAGTGTACTCTTCAAATGCACACGCGCCTGAATTTTGGTAAAATTTAGAATCAGTTTTATAACTTCCTAAACTAGTAGCTTTTTAATTTTGTCTTTAGATTGTTGATGAATTGTCCAAATTAATAAACACCGTTAAAAATAAATTTTTTTCTTATTCACAACCGTGAAATAGTGTATTGATAAAATAAATAAACTTATGTTCATGTGATATTAAACTTTTATCAATTATAGCAAGCTAAAAATACAATTTAAAACAATAAATCTAACCTCAATAGAGAAAATAAATCCAATTTTTTAATTCTTAGCAGGCAGACTCAATGGCCAAATTCTTGATTGTGCCTGACGATTTTAGAAGAAAATGTTTTTTTTTATCGCTTCTGTGTGTATTTGAAGAAAATTTGCAGTGTCAACGAGAAGGAAATCAAATAATAATTTACATGTCATGGCACAAAAATATAATTTTGAATGATAGGATAATTTATGATTTTAAAAAATTAAAAGCGGCTGTTTCTTATAAACCTATAATGTTCAGCTGGGTATCCCTACACCCGCCTGCTTGAATATTTTCTGAGAGTACCAAAATTTGAAATTCATATTGCTCAGACAACGCCAAATTTTTATGTCACAAGCGGTTAAACTTGAATATACACTGAATTTGTAAACTCCCAGAGAGTAGGATTTAAGAATTTTTGCTTAAAAAGTTTTAGCGGTAGATCAGCTGCAAAATCAATGTATTTTTTATTTTTAAGATTTTTTGACGTAACGGCTTGCATTTTTGAGCATGCGTATTGTACATGAAATAACAGCACCTCAATAATACCTTATGATCTTTTAGTCTTTCAGTATTAAAAATTCTCAAACACTTTGACAGAAGTTACCTTCATAATGGCCTCGTCGTATTGGGAAAACTAATTTGAGAGTTTTAAAAATTCACGAATTAAATTATAAAATCGGTATAATTTAACGAATCTAATTCACTTGCAACTTTTTATTTGTTCATTAAAAGTTAGTATGATTTAAACACAAGGTTTTTATCGAATTTCTGCTAGCTGCCTAATTCGTATTATTAGCTAAGTTTTTTGACAGATTGAATGTTTGCCTCAAAGACATTAAATTTAGATATTTGCTGGCTTATTTTTTGATCACTCTGGTAGATAAAATGGGAAAGTGGATGATGGCGAACAGAATTAATGAATAAATAGAGCTCTAAACTTTGGCAAAAACTTTTGTTCATTATTAATCCCGTATTTTCATTTAAGAGTAGAAAATTTAAATGAGTAATAAAATTAATCTAAACACATAGCCACCTAATTTTATTTCATCAGTCAATGGTACATTTGAAAATGAGAATGACGTCAATGTAGATCTGCCAGAGAATAAAATTAAATATATCAACTATCTGAAAAATAATTTTTCATTATATCCCTGAAAACGATAACGTAAAAAATCCAGTGACGTGATGAAGCTGTTGATAAAAATGCACTTCCGCCATACTTTGGCGGATAAAATGGATAATCGAATTTTCAAAAATTAGCACAAATAAAATTTTCAGAATTAAAAATATTCAAAAGGCACAACAAAAATTCGTGCCAATTTTTACTGCTCACTTTTATGCGGTAGTATAATTTGGATATAAGGCCCAAAAATAAAAAAAGATTTCATTTAGTTGATTATAAATCAAACAAATATTTAAACGATGGATGCTTTCAGGTGATAGAAAGGAACATACAAATTTTTTTACGAAACATGTTGACTCTGAAATTTTATTCTGATTAAATGGGTATTAACTTAGTTTTGATATGTAAAATAAAAATTTTCCAGAAAATATGATAGTACTGATGCAAAAACGTAAAATACACCCAGGCTCAAGATACTTAAGAACAGAACTAAAAACCAATTAAAACTGTTGAATAAAAAAGGAATATCACTCGAAGAAACTTGCCAAACACTGGCTATGTAGGTAAGAAATATGCCTGTCTAATGGAATGCCAGATAATGGCATAAATAATCCTATGCAGCATGCGCTGTCTATTATATTTGAAAATCAAATGACACTATTATTAATACTATCTTGTATTTTTGAGTTTAAAATTTATCAGATTATTTTGTGATAAAAGAAATTCCTCTTTTCTATATCTCGAGTTTTTTTATATTTCTGGTTTCGTTGGACACGCATTTGATGGTAGACCGTGTTATCCTAAGCCCGTATTAATTTCTTTTCTGATAACCTACCTTATTTTCAAAATAAATTTGATGAAACTGTATCTGATAAATAGAGAAGATGGAAACACTTGTTCAAAGTATGTGATGATTGACTTTTTGGATTTAAACAACACACGCGTTTTCAGACATTTCAAGAATAGTTTTAATTGTGTAGTTCCATTAAAGCCACTCAAGAGTGTTAATATGTCGTCTTCTCATAAAAATTCCCACAGAATTAAATCTATATACATTTTTAACGTTGGAACTCTAAACTCTAAAATCCGCCAAAAATGATTATCTCAAAGAATATCAGTTTCAGACAAAGCGGGCGTGTCCAATTAATTGTGTATTTAAGCAATATTTGATTATTTTTCAGCATTTTTTTTATAAAAATCATGTTTTTCTTTTAATTTATTCACTTAAATGGTACATTAAAACGTTTAACTGAATTGACTTGCAAGAAATCATGGATTTTTTATGAAACCCCTTTATCGTATAACTATATGATAACTTAAACCCAATCAATGATAACTTTAACTGATTTTTAGGCCTTGAATTAGTGTTGAGAGATTGTATAAGAACTAATCCATTATTTTAGTTTACATATTTAATTTATTGAGATATAAAACTTAGAGGTATATATTAATAGCTGACTAAATGTTATTTCTGAGAGATTAATACCACAAGCGTGTGTTTTATAAAGATAGTTTATAATTATTTCAAAACACCGTTATTTCACATTTCTTTCAAAATGAGCAATCTCATTCATCTCAGTGGAAAATATTTAAATTATGGCAGTTAGTTGAGTATTATTTGATTCAAAATAAATCATTGATATTTTCTTTCGATTCTAGAGTTTAACAACATTTTTTAAAACTGGTCGTCTCAAGATCCGAGAATGTTCATAACAAAGCCTAATATTATTTATCTGTAAGTTAAATTTGTTTGAAAACATTTGGGAGATTCAATTGTTACAAGATTCCAGAAACTCGAAATTCTCTCCTCACAATCCATTTTGATTAAAAATTTTAGCATCTTAATTTTTTTAAATTAAAATAGTTTAAAATAGGTGTTTGAGCTAAAATTTTACTTATGTATTTTCGATCATATCATACTTTTGAACTAACCGGAAGATATACGAGCGTGCGTCATCAACTAATTAACTTTAATAAAATTCAGTCAAAATAACAAAAATGGTTTCTAATATTTTTCAAATATTATGAATCTTCTGGTGGTATCGCCAAAATTATTTTCAAATAAAACCATAATTTATCCTAAATAAACACTTTCAATCGTCTCAACAGTAAAATCAAAAAATATCGATAAAATTATTCTTATTGAAATCTTGAATTTCTGCAAATATTCCTTCTCGATAAAGGAATCATCTATGAAAAGTAAATTCCATAAAAGTTTGATAATATATAATGAGGACAAAATTTTACAAAACAGAATTGAAGTTTTCAATGTTAAGATATTACACAACGGAAATAGTGGGAAATCTATATGTTATAGATATATGCACAAAATATAAATCAGTCGGTAAATATTTTATAACAAAGTGCAAAAAACATATGTTAAGGGTATTAACACTAAATACAGCTTTTACCTTCAAGCATATCTGAAAAACTTTAAATTTAAATTGTATATTTGATTGAATCTTTCAAAAAACGCTATCACGAATCAATCTTCCCAACGTGTAGTATGTTATAATTTTCCTTTAAGACAAAAATTGATCTTTTAACGGTTTTTGGTGTGAAACCAAACATAGGCTTAAAAATTTGATAAATTCAGCTCATAAAAATCTGAAATAATTTTTAGATAATATATTTAAAAAAGAAAAGATTAAAGTCGAAACTCCGACGTTTAACGAATATTTATTTCATTACTAACATGACTAATTCCTATTAGACATTAAATTTGAAAAATAATTTTTTATTTCAGATGCACAAAATAATCATCTATATTATGCATCAAAGGAAGCCGGATTGCCTCTGCTTTATAGTGCTATGTTGTGCATCATGATAATTTTTTATCGATTATCATCTAACATTATTCATTTCGGGGTTAGAAGTATTTTATCGCGAAAAGGCGTAAACGTAAGGTTAATTTGTCTAACGGCTCTTTCACCGCGTATAGCGGATTTATTATAATCAACGCTTTTTTCATGGAATTTGAAAAACTACTTCACAATATCGAATTAAAAATTTAACATTTGCACGATAATAATTATGGCACATTTATCTTTAAATCGTACAAATATAGTTCACCCATGCTCACAGATTATTTTAAACTATAAAAAATTTGTAAACACAAAATATAAGTCGATTAAAACATAAAGAAAATACAAGAAAATTAAGTTGCAATATTCTCGGCGAATCGTCATACTAGTTGTTTCGAGTGCTTTCATAAGTCAGTTTTATATCATGCATGAAACATCTGAAAATTTATCTTCAATAAGTTTGAGACTAACTCGTGTGACAATTAAGATTGAGCATATTTAAAATATGAAGAAGGAAGATCTTGTAAAATCTCTCTGTAAAATTTAATCAAAATAAATTATAATATTATATTTTTTTGATTTTCCACAAAACAAGAAGTATATTCATTCAAAATTGTACAATAAATAATTTAGATATTTATAAAATTTGAGATTGCGCAGTTATGCAATACTAAAGCTCACATTTAAAATGGTCTTAATCGTAAAACTCTCATTTATCGTAGCAGTTGAGAATTTAAAGATAAAAAAATTAAATAAGTATCTTAAAAAGAATTTTCTTCTGATTTGTGCAGATTAAATAGCTCATGTGTAAAAATGAAACCTGACGCACGATTCAACTGAAAGCACATATTGTTCAGTTTTTAAGGTGGAATATTTCAATTTGATTTATTCTAATTTTAAAAGCATTCTTAACTTTAACCTATTGATAATCATAATTTGTTGAAACAATTTAGAAGTTTATTTAAAGAGTCTGAATTACTCAATCCAGAAATGTATGTGAAAATTCATGATTTTGCGCGTTGTGATATCAATTTAAAAAATATTTAATCATTTTACTGTCAAATTATTCATCCTTACAAAATAATCACCAAGTTATTCAGTCGAAAAATTTATTTTAATTCTATAGTCCTCTATGCATGAGGGAAGTATTACAATTTTGTTTACATTCCAAATTAAAAGAATGTTAATGTTTGATATAAATACTATAAACCGTTAGAAAGCATTATCAATTAAATTTTTATAATATAATTAATGAGTTATAAATCCGATAAATCGATATTTTTGTGAATTTAATCGAACTAAATTCATATTAAATCTTTTGATTTAACTTTGTGGTGTAAAAGGTGTATTACCTCAACTGCCAAAAATAAAATAAAACCGCTACCCGCGTCATAAATATAATTCTGTAACGCATTGTTATTTTTGATTAAATCTTGTGAACTTTAATTTTTGTTTGCTAAATACCCTCGGTCGAAACTCGATTTGATGAAATTATGATCTGCAAAAAAATGCCAACACGACAATTTTAAGTTTGCATGAATTTGAAAAATAACTCATGAACTGAACAAAAATTCATAAGATATTAAATAATGTGTTTAAATACATAAGAAACTAAAATTAAAAATATTACGATAATTTTTTAATTTGTTCTCTTTGTTGATCGATTTTTAAAGTAAAGTGATTCTCAAAGTTTTTAACAAGTTAAAAAACCTTTAAACCAAAAATTTTTAAAGTTTAACTTTTAAAATTCACTGAATCTATTTTTACGCCACTTGATACTTTAATAAAAGGCCATAGTTTGGCACACGCACGCGTCTTGGAAAATGTATTATTATCGAGATATATTACCTCAAACAGCTGTGGATTGTGTATTGGGTTCCAATTTAACAGATCAAAATAACGAGAATATACTTATTATTAAAGGAAACATTTTGGAAATTTATGACGTTATTCCTGATTTGGGAAGAAAAGAGCGCCTAGTAATATCCGAATCTGTTGAATTTTATTCTAGAATTATGGCAGTTGGGTCAATGAAACTATCTTCTGGTATCGAAGTTTTATTACTCTGCTTTCATCCATTTAAGGTACTAAAGTTTACAAAAATTAGGTTTCAATTGTAAAATTTAACAAAAGTCGAGAAGGCTAGAAGTTATACAAATCTTCGACTTGGAATCTAATTTGAAAACTCCTCACGAACTACCTCAGTCTCTGAATCCTGTTGCTACCTTTATCTCAAATTCAAACAAAAAAATTTGTGCTCTTTTTAATCAAAATTGCTTCATTTTGTTTTATTCTCGTGAGAATAATGAAAATTCGGAAATAATATTTGAAGCCCGTCCACTTGATTTTACAAAGTGTGGTCATAAAATTACACGAATAATCGACTCTACTTTTCTGAATGTATATGGAACAGATACTATCGGTTTGCTCTATGAACCTATACCAACTGAAACAAATTGCCTGAATATTCGTTCAGACACGTGTTGTTTTAGCGCTTTTGTTGTAGATGATGAGCTTAATGACTTAATTCATGTTTGGTCAAAAAATGGTCTACCGTTTGATTTGTTTAAGATTGTTCCAATCTGTGAATCCATTGGAGGAATGGCTATAATCGGTTCTCATCACATGATTTATGTTAGTCAGATTACTCATTCATACTTACTGTCAATAGAATCAAAACATCGATTGACAAATGTTTCATCAGATCAAATTCTTAGCCGCTCTTTCCTATTTAATGATTCTGTATTTTTATCAGTTTCAAGTTGTGAAATTTTGGCTTCTGTAAGCACTGGAGAGTTGTTTCTTTTCAAATTTATTCACGATAACCGCAGGTTGATCAACATTGAAATTCGACCACTTGACTATATTCACCAAACGTCTTCAATGTGTAGATGGAAGGATTTGGTTTTTCTCGCTTCGAGAACTCAAGATTCTTTACTGATCGATTTAAATTTTTGTTCAGATGAGAATGAATGGAAATTTGAAATAATTGATAAAATGTTCAATATCGGTTGTCCAATTTCTACATGTTTTGGAATATCACAAAACAAAAGGTCAGTGGAACTTTGTAATTTATGTGCTTCAAATAAAAATAGCAAAATTCATACATTGAATAAATCGATAATATTTAATGAAATAAGTTCATTAAAAATTCCCACTTCCAGAAAAATTTGGTTCATTTCTACTTTTTCAGACCCAAAGATGTCCTTGTTTTTAGTCATAAGTCTAAATAAATCAACCATGATATTAAAAAGTGACGACGATATGATTGAAATCGATGATAGTAATTTTATTATTTCTGAAGCAACATTAAATACGTTTGTCACACCGTACTCTGAAATAATCCAAGTTACTGCTACGCGCATACGTCTCTTTAAAATTGAAACGATTATTGATGAAGTTTGTATTGATTTTAATGTAAAATGTGTCAAATATTCTTATCCATTTTTAGTTGTTAACGATGATTCTAAAAAGCTTCACATCTTTTCGATTCCAAAAAATCAGATTAATCAAGAGCGTTGCGTTGAAAATATTTTGATGTTTTCATGTTTGCGATTACTTGAAAAGTCTTTAAACTTTGAACCCATACTTGCGACTGTTTCTAACGATGGAATTTTTAACGTTTACAGGCTAAATGGATTTGTTAACATTTTATCTTCCAGCATTTTACATCTCCCAAATTTTCTACCTTCTCATGGAGATTCCGAGTTTAAGATTAGTGATAATAAGAATACTTTTGGAATACAGGAAATTTTTTTGCTTATCTGGGCAAAACAAAGTTGAAGTTATTTTTATTTATTCGATGTTATAATTTTATTACAATATATGAGGCCTTATTTGACAAAAATGCATTATTATTCAAGAGATTGTATAAATTTATCAACATTCCAAACGATGAAAAAACTGAGAACATTTTAAGTTTTATTGATAATTTTAAAAAGTGCCCGGCTGTTTTTATAAGTTCAAAGGCTCCACTTATTGTAATATCAACAAATACTGATTTGATCAGCGTTTATTCTCTTCACACAAATATATCGTGGAGATGTTTGATTCCCTTTTCGAACATAAGGATATCCAATGGGTATGTATCTCTAGATGAGCAATCCAATATTAATTTCATGCAGTTACCAAATCGCATTGTGCTTTACAAGGAGTGGGTTCATAAAATATTTCCAATATATTTTATTCCAGATATAATTGATTTTCATACAAATTTTAAAACATATTTTATATGTGGACGTGATATTTCTTCGAATTCCTTCTCAACTTCATACATTTATAGCTTTAGTTCGACAACGGGGGATGTTACTAAAATCAGTTCATTTGAAGACCAAGAAATCTCCAATATGAAGTTACTTAATCTTAATTACATGGATTCAAGAGCAATTTTCCTGGTAATTTCAACAAACAGATCACACGAAGAAAATACTCACGGAGAATTGTTAATTTATGAGGTGACTCTTGATCTCAGTTTTTCTTTAAATCCGATCCACGTGTTAGAATTCGAAGCTGGTATTTTATCATTTGATTGCCTTGATGGAAAAATCGCAATATCGTCTTTTGATAAGATTTTTGTTGTTGAGTATGATAAAGAGTCAAACGCCTTCCTCAATATCGGATCAATACATTCTGGATATTCAATTTCCACTTTAAGATGTTTAAAAAACTTTCTCTCAACAGGAGATATTTTGATGGGCGTCAATTTGTTGCATTTTCAAAAAAGTTTGAATTATCTTTCATATTTGGGAAAGAAAAATATAAATAAAATACCAATATGTGTTGATTTTGTTGTAAACGGAACCAAAACTGATCTTATTTGTTCTTACACTGATTGTTCTTTAATAACTCTGAGTTTTAATCCAGAAATTTCAAAAACTAAAAACGGTACAGAACTTATAATGACTTCTGGATTGAAGTTGTGCTCAAGAGTTGTGACAACTCTGAAGCTCCTTGACAAGTTTAACAGCTTAGAGCAGAAAGTAACACTTTTGTTTCTTGTTCAAAATTCAGGCAATCTTGGTCTTATTATACCCATCGGTGAGAAGTTGTTTCGTCGTCATATCCTTTTGAAAACTCGCTTAAATGATAGTTTACCAGATGAATCTGCTTTAAATTATTCAAGGGAGAGGAGATTTTGTGACGACCACCATTTGGACTCAAATACTAAACTAATCTTGGATGAAATATTGCTCAAAAAATTTTTATCTATGGAACTAAAAGTATGTTTCGAAACAATGGCTGGTTATGGCAGCTCATTATTTCAATTATTTGATGATTTATACCTCTTCGATCAATTTATCATCAACAACATGAATTACTTTTTAGATATAGATAATAAATGATAGGATTTTTCATATAGTTTTCACTAAATTCTTCGTATTTTTGAATATTTACATTTCTTCAAAGTATAATCAAAAATGAAAACGATATTTTTAACTCAGATTCTACGCCAAAACAAAAAGATTCTGATTTTTATTGCGCTAATATTATGAAAAAAATTCACTTTACCCTCTAACCTTGAGCCAATATCTTTGATTTTCATGATTTCAGCAACCATAAGAATAATTAAAGTTTTATCGTGTTAATGAGTGAAATTATCCTTTCGTTTTAAATTTCCATAAGACATACCGATTGAGGTTCTTTTTACTTAATCGTATATTTGAAATGATTAATTAGGAATGTAATTTGTATTGAGTGATTAAATCACAAAATGTCATGAAAATTTTAATTCAAGAGTGGAATGGGGAGGTGAACCTGTTTACTCTCATTTATGGGAGTATTTCTTTATACTTTTCTCAAAATTTCCCAAACAAACTGACTCTTATTCAACCGAAAGTTTGGTGTATTTTTATTCAAATAGAGGTGTAAAAAACAGTTAGAATACGATTTCGCTTTTTTTCTTTTATTCAAACCATCGAAATTCAAAAAATGCTTCATTTTTAAAAATAAATAAAAACAAACTAATACAGAACTTAACTTGCGCAATCATTAATATATTTACCTGATTATACATCACATAATTGAAAAACGGTTCATATTTGAATTTATTTTAAAATCTTTTCCAATGAATGATTCGTATATTTGCGATTTTTCATCTTGAAATATTCCCCAATATATAAGGTAGTCTAAAATCAGGTGACTGTGAAATTATTTTGAAGTTGCATTACATTGATTTTTATGTTTTGAATCAAATTTCATATTTTTGTGTATTTTAACAACCTAACCAAACTTTTTAAAAGTTACGCTGTTTAATATGATCAATATATGATATTATATTCGAGAGTACTTCACTTTAAGCTCTCTTTTTGAACTAATTTACGAGATAAAGTATAAATGGATACAAAATTCGAATGCCTCTTTAATAGTAATTTTATTATATTGTTTAAACTAGTCATAACTTTTTTTAGCCTGTTAAATAATTTTCCATTTTAAATAAAAAGAATTTTATGATGACTATTACTCTGCAAAGAGCCTAGAATTCGTTCAATGATAAAATGAGTGACACTATCATTGTTCAAATTTCATTTATGAGTTGAGTTGTTATAAAAGGCATGCTTGTACATTTTGAGTGATAAATTATTTGAGTTGACTTCGAATACTTCCTGGTGTGATTGGATTATTAAACAAGTTAAAAGTTTAGATTTTAAGCGGATTTTTGTGAGAATAGACAGCTTTGAACTTTTAATAACTAACATATCTAACTGAAGATATCCTCATTATATAACTGCTAACGAGCACTTAAAGTGAAATTTTAACGCTCTAATTTCAAGGTTATTAAATTTATTCAAACAATTTTTTGTGATATAGTTCATTTCTAGCTTTATATTCCCACAAATGGAAAAGCGGTCAACTTAAAACGATTTTGAATCAAAAGTATTTTGGAACTGTACGAAAATACAGGAAACAGACGTAAACTGAATTTAAACCATATCCAACTTCTATATTCGAAAAAGTGCGTAAAAACAACAAAAAATAGATCGAGAGTAAAAGACGAAAAACTAGACAAATATTCATTAAATACCCTACGTAGTAAAACGATCTTCAAAACCTTTAACTATATGAAATATACATCATTATTTTATAAAAACAACAAATTTATATTTTGAGTGTACATTTGAATTAGGTTTGGTAATTTATTCCTTTTAGAAATACACTTAACAGATATTTTTATATATTTTTTACTTTTAAAGGAAACAAAATTTTTTAATCATTCTTGGGAGAAAAATAAAAAGAATTGATTCTTCAAAACATCAAAAGGCGTAATTTAAATAAATTTCTCAAATAATTTTACACTCACTAGATTTTCCTATTAAATTCGATAAAAGACGAAGATATGCCGAATATGAATAGAATATAAAAATGGTAATTACATGTTATTGTGTTTATTAATTTAAGTTTATTACACGTATTTCATTAAAATATCATGAAAATATTTTGATGATCTTAAATTTATTAATTGTTAAACATTAAAACAAATGCGCCACCGCATTTAAGTTAAATTCGCATGTTTAGCTTGTGTTAAATAGAAAACTTGACCATTCTTTCTAAAATTATATAATTCATGGAGCGAATGATGAGTAATTACGATTTAAACTTTATAAAATAATTTTATTATTATTCTACGATTCTTTTTTGGTGAACTACAGCCAGAAGATAACCTTTGAAGAAATATAATTTTTCAATTTAAGACTGCCAATATTGTTTTTGTATTTTTTTGATTTATATTTCATGAAATAGATTAAATATATAAATCATTTCTCTTTAACACATTTCAAACAAACAGGTTTCAAAAAAATAAATAAAAAATTAAGTTTTCACAATAATTATTGAAACACAAATATTAAAGTTCAAAAATAAACTAACTTTGAAAATGGCGACAGGATGCGCAGATGCCGGTCCAACGCATACACAATTCCATCAATAATTGTACTAAGCTGTATTAGGAGTAACATTCAAACGGCTAAATAATAAACAAAAATCTTTAATATATTACATACTACAGAAAAAAATTGTTAAAATAAAAAATTATCATCATCTTATTAGAAGGCAAAAATTAGGTAGCCGTATTTTGTACTTTATTTAATAAGCTTGATATATTCTTAATTATTATTTAAAATTCACAAAAATATGTTTTAGGGAAACCCATTTTCAATTTCTATATGATTGATCTCCCAAGGGAACTGCTTTCATCAATGAATATTATAGTATACATTTTTACCATTACTATTGCTCTCAGCCAGCATTTGCATCTCATTCCCTCAATCAATAAATAATTTTTTTTATTGGCTATTTTTTATGACGAAAAATCTATTCAAATATCCATCCATAAAATGATCCAAAAGTTAAACATAATTTAATTTTCATTAGTGATTTGCCTTATTACCACTCACGCAGTTATTTACGTTTTCTGTTCAGTTAATGCCTTTTGGAAATTTTGGTCATTAATGACTGTTTCACGAAGAGATCCAGATTCATAAATATTTTAAAAAGCTCTTCAAAAGAATGACCTAATTTGAGTACACATTGAGCATTATAAAAAAATAATTATTTATTGCGTTTCTTTCTTTGTTGCATTCGGATATTGTTCGTATTTTGGAGCAAAAAATAAAAAAATCATGGAAAATTTATCCTTTCACCTTTTTTTCTTTAAGAAATTACATCACCTGAATTTTCTAAATTGCTATCACCAAGTAAGAAACATCCTCTTGAATATGCTTTTAATCTTCAAATAAATTCGTTTATCTGAACACCCGAATTTACTTCATTCAACTTTCTCATAGAAATATTATCATTTTATTAATTACGAGCATATTTTTTCTTATAAACGTTTGAATCTTGGATGATATTTCCATACCTCTCTTAATCTTATTGATTGGTACGGACAAAATATTGAAAAACTAGTTTAATTTTTTTTACAAGACAGTTTCTGAGAAACGCCACATATTTTCGTGGTTGAATTAAGATTCCGCTTTACATTAAAGTTTTGTTTTGTATCTCTGAAATCGAAATATTTTTTTTCAATTCTATTTTTTTAATTTGACGGTTTTTGCCACATTATACACTGTGGAAAGTTTTGAATTTAACCAAAATAATATTCCTGAACATATGAATAATTTAAACATATTTTCAGTTTTCGTTTATGATGTTATAGAACGATTTTGCACCAATTTTTTTATTGTATATGAAATACATCTGCATTCGGCATTCGCAAGTCTTAAAAAAATCTGCAAATATGTCTCAATAAAAGAATGATAGTATGACATGCTCTTAGGTTTCTTAAGGTTAATAGTCTCAAAAAACAAATTGGAAAAACTTCACAATATTACAAAATATACAATAGCATTTTATTTAATTTTTTGTAAAACTGTAAGATATTGCTATGAAAGATCCCTTGAGATTATAAGCACATTGAAAATTTTTAGAGTTAAGAAAATACCGGTAAATTTCTGTATATAGAGTTAATTTTGAAACAATGTGATTTTTTTATTTCACATTAAAAGGCAGCTGCGGTTACGTAGTAGAAAGTCGAAAATTTTTCATTAATTAACAAACAAGAATGAAAGAGAAAGGTTTAAAGCAGAAAACAAACGAGTTTTTACAATACAACAAAAGGAGTAGCGGAACCTTCATCCCCTACTTCTAGCCTAGTATTCACACACGAAATTTAGCTTTCATCGATTTCGGTGTGCCTGGGTTCGAACAGAGTCCTTGAATAAATTACGTTCTAAATTAGATGTATCAATATTTATGTCATAAATTTATTAAAGAAAAAAATTTTGGGCTTCCTCTCAAAATTTAGTGTTTTAATGTTACATTAGAGAAGACCGCCAGTTATAAACTTTCCGACTTTCGATTTATATAAAAATTTTCATTTTTTATCGTCAAAGATAATTTTTGTTGTTAATCAATTTGGTGTTTATTCAAACTCATTTTAACTGCCTATAAAGATTATTTCCCCTTGTTTCAGATAGATTTCACAAATAAAAAGTCATTTTAGAGAATTTCTCTCAGCAAATGTAAATTATTTTTAATTTGATCTTTTTATAGAGAGATTGAAGCAATCTAACTCGTGTCAATGAACTGCACGACACGATGGCACATGTCCGAACCCGTGCTTAATCAGAGTAGTGTTTTTTACGAAACTCCCTTAATTAAAGTATATTTACGTTTAATATACACTTAGAATATTAGCTTTGATTCCCTCATTCAATTAAAAGAATCTCTGATTTATTAATCAAAGGATTCACATTATAATATGAAATTTTACGAAATATGTTCCCAATTCATGTTTCTGAACCTGAAAAACTTTCAATTAAATTGTTAAATAAACCAAAAACTTGTGATTCATTCAAAGTGAAACTTTTATTGGCTTAACAACCCCAATCAAGATCACAAGAAATGAAAAAATCTAGAGTTCAGAAATATAAAATAGTACTATATGGGATTAGGATGTTAAAATTTTTGATTATTCAACCAATTTGGAGTTATCCCAAAAACATAAAATTATAAATTTCGAAGATTATTCAAATATCCTTAAATAAGTAGAAAGCATAACCTTTAATTCGATTTAAAGTATTCAACAGTGATATCTGCAATGCAAAAAATAAATTTTGGTTAATTAAGAAACATTTGTAAGTCAGTATTTAATTTCAAGAGTATGGTAAACAATCAAAAAATATTTATATATGGTGATCTGGCTTTGCCAAATTTTTATGGATTAAATTATCTTTATACGGTTCCTCGATTTTCATTATAACTGAAAACAAATTACTGAAATTTAAATGTCAAATAAAAATGTTGAAATTATTGAGTTCTGATGTATTTTTCTACCCATATCCAAAAATCAAATTCTTTCACAAGAAATCGACATTAGATGAGAAATAAGAAGATATTCTTCGTGTGATTATAATCTAAATCGTTCTAAACTTTTGTCACATTTACACTTTTCCATTTCTCGAAGAAATTATGAATTGAGACCATTCTCTTCTTTCTTTCTGATAGTCCATGATCATTCAACGATCAAAAACTGGCCGCAAATATTATAAATCGTGTATTACAAAATAATTTTGAAAAATTTTTGCAGTCGATGGCTTTATTTTTACGAGAATAATAAATAATCGTTGTTTTGAATTGAACCACTAACGTCTGTAAGGATTTAAATTTTTTTAAACTTCCGATCATTAGTCGTAACACATCGAGTCATTAAAAATAATATTCTTGTAAACGAAAATATTCAAATCAAATACGTAAAATAAAAGATAATTATTTTTTATTCTCGGTGCATTAAATTATTAAGATTCAAACAAAGAGTCAACTAAATTAATATCAGAATATTTGAAGATTATTATTGCTAAAATAGTCAAGAAGAGATAAGTAAGAGTTCAGGTTTTACTCTATCCCACCGCTGTTTATATTCGAGATAAAATTAGTTTTGGCACTCCAGCATTGAGAGCTTCTTGAAAATATAAACTCTTTTTTTTCTTGGAATTATTCATTTATTAATTTATAAACTCATTTGAACATTTGAATGTTTCTTATAGTGAAAAACTACTGATAATCTTGAATTTTACACAAAAAGGCATCCAAATTGATGATAATCAACATTCAACAGATGGCTACTCTATGAGTGGATTTAAATAAATCGCAAAGTTTATTTGTATTTCCGGCCCTATTATGGCAACATAAAGAGTTTTAAACCATCTGCTAAAATGCTCAACGGTCAAATAGTAAAAATGAAAAAATTCAAAATTGTATCGTATAAAATACGATGAAATAATTTATTGGTGAAGAATCTTTAAAATAAACTGAAGATTTTGGCATTTCGAAAGAGTTAGTAAAAGCTAAACCGTATAAGAATTCAAACATATTCGCGCAAATGCAACGTATTAAATGATAATTTTTTATTTTTATTCGAAAATAAACAAAATAAAAAAAGTGGAGAATAAGACTATTTTTAACAGTGTTAAAAATGAAAAATAAATCCTCACCGATGAGGTAAAATAATTTAATTGTCTATTTTATAATGTAAAACAGCGTTTCAAATATTTAAATCCCCTATCCGTGGTACATGTGGAAATATTTTAGCATTTATTATAATCTCCAAAGTATCAAATAGCAATAAAAGGTTTAGATAAGGCTTTTTAATTTATAATTAATATACTTCAAATAAATAATCACAGGGCTAAAATGTTTAAATGCCAAGTATCGTTAACCATTTATCAAATATTTATTTTAACATAAAATAAGGTTTGAAATTTTATCTTAATTATTCGATAATATAAACACAGGTTAACACTTTAAATTTTTCCAGTTTCTTTTCAGATCAAGATGGCTAATGAAAAGACAGTTTTATACGGACCCGAGAAAACACGACAGATTAACTAAAAATCTATTTGGTGTTTTGATATTAGTGACGCCGAAAAAGAATTAAAAAGCTAAATTAGTTTATTTTGCTATTTTTGAAACTGCCAAAAGATTCATGAATTATTTAGTTCTATTTAGGGTGCTTTAAAAAAACGGATTTTATTTTTAAAAATAATTAAAATCAATAAATTGATTTACTAAAAATTATTTCAATTAAAAATGACAACATGAGATACATAATAGCTATTAAGTATTGCTCACATGTTAAAACACGGTTCATTCATCAATCAATGAATCAAACGCGTTTAGGCGAGATAAAATTTTGAAAATGAAAAATTAACTTAAATTCACAAAATTAATGTGTTTTTTGTTTGATAATGAAAAATTACATAGGTATAAACTAGACTTTGATCATTTATCTATTGAATAATTTGTCCATTAATTTCTATCGTCTATTATACTGTTTATCGGATCACATAATAGTCTTTAAAAAAATGAATAGAAGCTTCGTCATAACAACAAACGCTCAGGTGGTTTCGCTCATTGCTCGCCGATTCATTTTACGAAAAAGATTAAAAATAAATTTGTGTTCAAATTACTCTATCAGAGATGCATTATTCAGGTTCTGAAGATGTATTTTTAATTTTTTTATAAATCCAGCATGTAAGGAAAAATTATAAGGGTAATACTCAATACGAACATATTACTGTCATGCTAGAAAAGGGATTGAACGAAAGAGGGTTTGGGATCGCGATATCTGGTGGACGGGATTCGTCGTCGCTGCGTGGAGGTGACAGCAGTATTGTTGTGTCCGACGTGATTCCGGTTCACCTGCAGATTCTCTTGTCAAGTGAGTTGCTAAGTTATTCAGTATTGGAGACATAATTATCGCAATTAATGGAGAAAATGTAGAAAACGTTGATCATGAGTATGCTGTGGAAATTCTGAGATCAATGAAAAAATGTGTCTACCTCGTATAATTCGAATTTTAATTTGAAAGCTTTTAAAACGAAAAAAATATACATCGAATAACCGACTTGAAAGTTTGGACAAAAATGTAAATATGTTCATCTCGCCAAAATCTGAGTTTAAAATCAATGATGAAATTCACTCCGATAACGACGATCATGAAATAAAGTATTTTTTGTTTTCTATTTATAAGTTTAATATCTAATCAACCGTTGGAAATTCGTCAGTCAATGAAACCAAAAAAATATAATGAATTGACATTCCGTTTAGAGAAAGGAAAGAAAGGATTTGGACTTTATCTGGGAAATCTCGTTTTCGTAAAAGATAAAGTTCGCGGAACCTCTGCTGAAAATTCAGACATTCGTGTGGGAGACATAGTCTTAACAGTACCAAGTTTTCTTTCTAGCAAAGATAAATAATGTTCCTATTGACACGTGTAAATCGACAGATGAAGTTTTATCGCTGATTAAGAAAAGTGGAAAAAACTTAAATCTTGGCATCATTAGGCCAGATACATATTGGTTGCCTGAACCACTGGCACAAAAAAGCCCCTTTGTGACAGCAGCCGAGAGAAATATGGAGTTGTTAGAGGAGAACGTTTCAAACAGGAGAACTGAAGAAACTCAAAGAAATATATCAATAAAAGACAGTAGTCGAGGAACTAACCCTTCAAGAGTTCAAGTTCGAAAATCATCTAAACAATCTATGCGAGATGTAAGAAGCCAGTCTATCGAAGAGGATGAACGGCCACCTCCTCAAAGGAGTAGAAGTACATCTGATTACGATAACTAAAAATAGGTTATTCTTCAAATAGATTCGAATCTGAACCATATCAGGTGGAGCAAAATCCAAAAACCGTTTTCGTTAACGGTGAAAAAAATTTCAAAAATACAAAAGCATACAGCCAATCCCCAGTATCTCAATGTGCAGCCAACAGCCAAAAGTGTCAGGTTCAAAAGCAATCTAGAATCTTATCATCGTAATTGATAAATTTAGCATTTAGTCGAGATTCAAGAAATGTTAGAATAGTGAACAAGGGGAATCAGTTAGGCCTTCAGTTAGTTGGTGGAAACAGATATGGGATATTCGTCTCATCTCTCATGGATAACTCTCCTGCTGCTTTGTCAGGATTACGCGTCGGTGACCAAATAATTTCCGTTTTTTTTTATCGTAATAGTAGGTTAATGACGCTGATTTTACCGATATCACCAGGGAAGATGCAGTTATCTTCCTTCTTTCTCTGAAGAACGAGGTTATTGAAATTGTTTGCACTAATAGAATTGCGAGTAATTATTTTAACTCAATTCAAGCTTTTGAGAAAATTAGATACCAGCAATGCGACGATTTTTATATTCGGTATATTGTTGACTGATAACCAGTGTGAACTTTGATTTCTTAAAACCAACCAACGAGAAAGAGTTAGTTTTTAGAAAGGGACAATTGCTGGTCGTTCGTGATACGATGGTTGGTGGAACTATCGGTTCTTGGTCCGCTGTTAAAATCTCGATTAATAATCAATGTGGCGAAAGTGGTATTATTCCAAACAAAACAAGGTAGCTTATATGGGTGATGTATAGAGCTGAACAACTGGCAGTTAAAGCTAAATTAGAAGAAAGAAGAAATTCGGAAATGAAACGAAGAATGCGTCCTGGAAAATATTCATCGATGCGAACAAAAGCTGAATATCAATCTCAAGACAAACTAGATACGATTTCTTTCAGTAAACTGTACTCGTAATCTTAGAGGACGAAATGATACAAATTCCAGCTTATCAAATTGTTTTCAAACAGATCGGTAACGGAATACTTATTTATGTGCAGCTAGCTTTAAACGCCCTGTTGTTCTAATTGGTGTGGCTAGTGATATTTATCGTGAATTTCTTAAAATCAGATTACCGAATGAGTTCGAAATTCCTTGTATGCTTAAATGATTCATTTTAAGTAAGAAGGGATGCTAACCTTTCGGACTCATCGATTAAATCATCGAGAAATGCTCCCGTTAAGTTGTACCAAATTCAAAAAATTATCAACGAAGGAAAACATTGTTTATTAGATGTGTCCTTTGAAGGCATTGAAGTTCTACACCATGCAAATCTTTCTCCTATCGTTGTGTGTATAAGAGTGGCGGAAAGAAAACTATCAAGGTATTCTAAATCATATTTTCTTTGTCTCTTTAGAGTTGCTGCTGTTAATATGGTTTATGGTAAAAATCGTGATACTAAAACAAAAAAAGAAATACGCTATATCAACAGATATGGGATTAAATTTCAGCGAAAATACCCCATTTATATCAGTGGTAGCTTTTAACCCTAAGTTAAGGCGTTTTGGACGTTTTTGAACAACCAGTTGATCAAGTATATATTGAACTTTTGAATATTATTCGATCAAGACAGAATGACGAAATCTTTGTTTCTGGAGATGATGTATTCTTTTTTAACGTATATCATTAGATTGATCAAAAATATATGGAGACTTACGTTCTTAAAGAACCAGCCTGCACTTCCGGCTATAGTTCTGCCTCTGACAGTGCAACTGACGAAGATTCAGATTCAGTTTACACTCAGTAAATTTGTCAAATAAATAAAAGTCGTGATAATGATGAAAAGGTTTTTAAATCTAACAGATTCGAAAGTCAAACTCCTCATTATTCCGACAGTGGTGCAGGAATAACACAAACTAATAATTCTAAAGGTGAGCGCTTTTGAATCCAACAGATAAAGGAAGATTAATTGATATACAATACGAAGATGACAATAATGAAGCTGATAACTATTCTCAGTTCAGATCCACAATATCCTCAAATTCAAATAATCGAAGAACTACTTCTTATAATACCCAGAAAACAACGTCAACGTATTTATTTCGAAAAAACCGTAGAGGAAATAAATCTGTTGAACTATCACTGAATGCTATTTTGAAAATTCCTGCAGATGGGCAAGGTGGATTAACCGAATCACCCGCTGCCAAAGTGAGCGTATACGTTCCTCCTGGTTCAATCACTGGAGAAGAAACCAAAGAAATATTCTTCAAACTCTATTTACCAAAAAACGTTAATCCAAACAAACGTGGGGATTTAAATAATACTATATATTAGTTAGTACAAATGAGCCTGTTGTGGTTTGTGGACCCGAAGGTGTCAATTTTTTAAGACCTATTGAAATACGCATGCCTTTTATTGAAAAAATAAACGAAAGTATCGAATCGAAACTTTATACAACACTCGACATCAGTTCAAATTCTTCAAAATGGAAGCAAATGTCATTCAATTTTCCTGGATCCAATGGAAATACCTTCAACTTAGCTAACAACATGATCGCAATTTTAGTTGATCGATTTTAACTAAAATAATTTGTATTTTAATAAATAATATACGATGGCTAAGGGTTTTAACTTAATCCTCTTATTTATAATCCTTTAAATTTGTTTTACACTTGTCATGTTTCCATCAAAAGTCAATGATAAATGCGAGGTACCATTTTTATCTTTTTAATGATTATTCCACGCTTCATATGTTAACCGGCTATATATTAAATTAGTTTCCATGAATCTATAGTTGAATACCTAATTTTAATAATAAATCAACCAACATCCATGTTTAACACAAACTATTAAATTATTTTTCTGTTTCAAACATTCTTACAAAACACAAGTTTTTTGAATTTCAATACGAAATGTGAAATTTTTATAAATATCGCCTCATCAACTGTGTAAATAAATTTAATGGAAATGACTTGATTTTCATGTTTCCAAATTCGATTTTATCAGCTACTTCCATTCTAGAAAGCAAAAACCACAAAAGAACTTACCCTGGGAAATAAGTCAAAAAGTCGAAAATCATTCTTCCAATCGATGCTTATATTTTAGAGAGAATTTTAAAACATTTTCACAATTTTTTTTATTTCATCATATATGCCAGCCTACCTTTTTTGAAAATGAAAATCGCAAACAAAAACACAATCTCTTCAGCATAATTAGCCATGATAAAGTATTTTTTAAACATAAAATGAATCAAAACTGTTAAGAATATTTTTCAACCAAATAACATGTTTTAACTCGCACTTAAGCCAATCATTAAACACAATTCTAAGTGTCTTGCTCTTTTTTAGTCAGAAAATATAATGTTGATCATCAAAAGTATGAAAGTTTTATGAAATATTTTCGTCAGGTAATGATTTAAAGGAATATCTGAGTTTATATTAAAATTTTTTGAACAATATTTGATGAAAAATCGACGATAATTTAAAGATCTTTACTTTGAACGATAGTAATCTCGTAAATGAAGGGGTAAAAATTAGACTTCGATTTTATTGATTTTATCATGTTATTTTTAATTGTAATGAAACCTGCAAATATCTGAATCAAAACGTAAAGTGTTTCAATAAGTCGAAATTTTCAAAAATTAACCAACGCTGTAAATTATAATAAATCGTCAATTCAAGAAATTTAAATTTTAAATTAAAATTTTTCATTAGATTTATTTTTATTTGGAAAAATTTATAAATTTTAGAAACGATTCTACGTAAATGTTAAAGGCGATAGCTGGATAATTCTAACCTTGTTGTTCTATGACGAATCGACCCAGCAAGTTCAGTTGATTGATGAAAAAACACGAGTTTCACCAGTTAAAATAAGCATAGAAATTATTTTACTTTGATATGGAGACATTCAATAAAATATCAACAAAATATAAGGATGTAAATCTTGAAAATATCCAAAATATATTCGATCTCAAGCTCATACTTCCACCACTTGGTTAAATTCTGCAATAAACTTCAGCCAAACAGCTCATTTGTCATCGTTACTTGGTTCAAGATCAATATTATACTGATTGTGGTAAATTATAAAACATAATATTTTTGTCCGCTTGTAGATTAAATTTAATATACGGGGCCAATTTATTTCCATATTTTTATTTGAAACCAACATAAATTAATCTGATTTTTATATTTAGCCTTCGAAACATGTTCACAAATAAAAATTAAGATTTTTCAATAAATCAGTATTATTTCTAACAATTAAATGTATCATGTCATTTATTTTAACATTTTGGGACAATAATGAATCTATTTTTAGGAAGAACAACATTTTCTGTTGACACTTGGAAAGACACTGGATTATTCGATGAAACAATACTAGACTACGCACCAAATAATCAATACCCTCACATTTATAAAACTATAGATCAAAATATAAAAGCTGTACTATGGTTTTAAATTATTTTTTGACTTTAAGTTTTAATGACAGCCGAACAATAAATTTTAAAGGACTTTCACGTAGTGGAAAATCAATAAATTTTTTCCAATCTTTGAAGTATATCAATTACAGAGAATTGAAAATGAACGCCAACGATTATTTTCAAGACTCTTCGATAATTTTAGTGGTTCTAAATGTGAGTAAAATGATAAATAATAGGCTTTTACTTGCACTCAGACAAAAAATGATTTTTGGTCTGCCAAATGTTGTAAATATCTGCAAGCTGAATTTAATGACATGAATGTTTTGGATTCGTTTTTTATTTATCCGATTTTAACAATGAAATCAATTGTTACCATGAAATCATCCTCCGAGACGAACTTCCAAATATTTTATCACTTTTATTCCTCTTTTATAAAAAATCGGCTCTCAGAATTTATGATAGGTTTTCTAAATACATAAGAATAGAACCCTTAAACAGCTATTCATTATTGAAAACAAAGCCGTCCTTTTATAAATTGAATCTCATCGAAATAGGAGAAGCCGAAACTGTTTGGAATTATTTTGGAATGCTCAACTTTTCAAACTCACAAACTGTTGCAATATATCGCACGTTGTTAGCTATACTCAATCTTGGAAACCTAAAAAGTGCAAACTTTTTGAACGGACTCGATGAAAATATCGTTTGTTTTTCTAACTTAACAGTTACAAAAAGATCCATACTACCAAAATTGCAAAAGACTTCTTGAATTAGATTCTTTATATCAACTAATCACTTATAAAGAAGAGAAAGGCAAGGAAGAATTTAGTGAACACGAGTGGAATGAAAAAAGAGTTGATACATGTCTAATTCTAGATAAAATATAACATTTACGTCGTGTGTCAACATCTCTACCAGTGTGTTCTCGAATATATTTTTCATCACATATGTAAAATTTATCACAAGTCTGAATCAAACAGAAAACTAATCATGTTGGATTTTCCAGGTAACTTTTACCAATTTAAGAGATTTCGAACTGAGGAACAAAATGCTTTGGAACATTTTAATACAAATATTATTAACGAGTGGCTTGAATGTGTTGATTATCACGTATTTCTTTGTTTTTTAACAAGAAATTTAAGTCTCTGCAAATAAAAACTAGATATGGCACTAAAAGCATGGTCAGGGAACTCAAAGTTCCTAAAAGCTCACAGTTGATCAATATTATAAGTTTTTTCTATCCCACAATAATATCATATCTTGAAAAAGTAAGTCAAACATTTTTCATTAAATTTCATTTTTTCAAATTAAAAATTTGCATTAAAGAAAAGCCAAGAATTTATATAAAAAAATTTTGATATCTTAAATGGTTACCTGAATCTATTTATATGTGAATTTTAACAAATGACTTAGTCTTTGTTAATTTATTCGATTTTTCATATTTAGAACATGTAAAACATATGAATCATCGGTTATTTTGTTGATGAATTCTGAATAAACTTTAAATATATTCACTGATGGTAGACTTGATATTATACCATCCACTAACAATATAAAAATATTCCATAATCTGAATAAAAAATCTCTTTGACACTCATAAAAGTATTTTAAACATGCTATTTTATTCACAGAAATTAATTATTAAATTTTAGACTACTAAATCCACTGTTGAAGGTTTTGTAGAAAATTTAACACATTATATGGCTCGCAATTACAACTTCGGGAATTATTTCCTTTATACCGACCAAAATAGATTGATAATAAAACATTTCCTCGGCAAGCAAAAATACGACATCAAGTTACTTTCAAAACCCCAAATATTTGTGATTCAATGAAGCAAATCCTCAAAGAAACAAATGTATTTATCTCTCAATAATTCAGAACCAATATATTGGCGATATTTTAAAGATTGAGGATATCATTCACGAAGAAGAAACGCAATCGAAAGAACTTCCAGTCGTTCGTTGTATCAATATTGACGATTTTATAACAACGGTAAATTTAGATGATCTACAAAGAGCATTTATGAAGGTATTAATCGGAGAAAGCCCAAAACTGTAAAAATTAATGATGACTAGACGTTTTATCAATTTGTTTTAGATAAAATGACAAAATGTGATCATTCGATTATTTGTTTAAAATCACACTCGAACGAAAACGAAGACTTTGATGAAGATTATGTTTGGAAGGAACTGGAATTTTACAACATCACACTTCTTCTTTCTAAATTTAATAAATATCCGATTTGGTATGATGTTCATTCCTCATAGTGTCCCATTAAAGCATTTTTGCGACATATACATTGATAAATTCGTTTATGAAAAATTTTGTGTGGCAAAAAATAAATTTAGACAAATTGGAACTATTGTTGAAAAAATCCTGGTGCCCTTTAAATTTTAAATTGTAGAAAAATCCACAAAATGCTGAGAAATCAAGGAAAACCGTCCGCCTTTCATACATCGGATTTGAACGACTGGAAACCCTGAGAATATCGATCATTAATCACAATGCAAGCCTACTTACATCGTATTTGAAAACATTAAGAATGCTTAAATCGTTTAAATGCCTCTTAGAGAGTAATTTAATTCTTAATTTTAGAAGAGTCCAGTTCAAACTTAACCGGTAAGCCAACAATAAGGTATTTACAGATATTTTTATTAAGGCGATTCTCAACAGAGATACCGGAAAGTCTTGGTAAATTTTATTTTGAAATCAGATACGTACATAACTATGGACATAAGTTGTATTACAGCTGTAAAACTTTTCCTTAAAATAGAAGTCGATTGATGAAGAAGAATATAATGAGAAATTTAGAAACACGTGATTAATTTTACAAAATTCAGTGGATCCGCAACAAAAAGTACTGCCGAAGGTAGAAGAATGAAGCTGGTAAACAATATAGCATAAATTCATTGAAATCACAAAAAACAATACAAATCGTAGATCCTAAAATACTAAGACAGATTAATATGTCAGGTGATTATATTTTTTATGTAAGATCCTATTCAAAAAGAAAATATAGCAAAAGAATCTTTGGAAAAGTTATCTAACTTTATAAGGGAAAATATTTCGAAATTCAACCATTCATCCCAAGCATTTTTTGAGGATTTACATAAAAATATGTATCTTATAACTTCGCAGAATTCTCCAGAATCTCCCTCAAGTATGAACTTATATTTGACAAAGAAACAACCACAAATGAAAGCTTATTAATATCAAACAATTCCTATTTTAAAAGTTCAAAGAAACACCAACATCCATTAATCAAACCTATCGACAATAGTTTATTTTATTTTGATAGTATAGGTATAAAAACATCATCTAATGAAAAAAGAAGAATCTTTAAAACATGTCAACAAAATTCAATATGCCCCCCAGATACATCTATTATATGTAAAAATTCGTTTAGATTTCAAGCTGAAAAAAATCTTGTTAGCCAACTTTGGAATCTGGTTGTAACAAACAATGTCGAAGTTCCAGAACCTGTCTTTTTGTGATATTATCTTAAGCTCAAAGATAAAGTCAAAAAAGCTCTCCTTTTCCCTAAAATCCAACCAATACAACATGTAAACTTTAAGAAAAGTATGGACCAACCACCAATGAATTCTTTTTCTTCAACGCATTCAGATTCAACTATCACTAATTTCCAATCAAACAAGACACCTCCGTTTATTCCACATTTTAAAATATAGAATTTTCACAGATTGCTATAACTACGAAAGAAGCGTCCTCAATATAAGCAGCACGTGTTCAATTGAAAATTGTCTTTATATAATTTTATCATCAGGAACTTATATACAATTATTGAAATAAACGATGACATAATGAATAAACTGATTGAGTTTTTGTTCAACCAAAGGACTATTGGTAACTTTTTCTCAATTTAACGTTCTTCTATTATTGACGTGAAATTTTACCAAACTTATTTTCCCCATCAAGAAAAACAATTTAGATTATAAATAAAATAAATTTTTGAAATAAATTAATTGATTGAATATTTTAAAACATCAAATTATCATTTGTAACACAAAATAAGCAACATTAATTATACTTTTATCTTTGTTTAAAATCAATATTATTTACGTTTTCTAACTTTAGATTTATGCATCAAATTCGATGGTCTTTTTTCAACGTTATTGATACTGATTGTTCATTATTTTTTCTCATTTACACGAATTCATATATTTAAAGAGTTCATCACGGAATTTACAAAACATTTTGAAATTAAATTTAGATCTGTAAGTTGAACATTTTTATCATTAGAATCATCTGGATTTTTTTCAAACGCTCTTTTTTCTTGAACATCTCTGTCGGTTTTATGGATATTTAACCGATGTACAATTTTTGATTACTTTTAGTATTTAAAATATGTTTCAAAAGATAGCAATCTTGAAGTTGTCAACTGCATGCATAATCTGTTAGCTTCGATTACCGTTATTATTCAAACGTTATACATAACTTCAAGAAGGCGCAACTACAAAAAAATTAAACGCTACTTCAGTAAAATATAAAATTAATCATTTTAGAGGATGATTATTTTCTCAATTTACATCTTATTGTTGAGGATAATGGAGACATAGATACCTTTGAAAATATAAATAACACAAATATTCCATTGAAGAGAGTGAGAATTTTTATGATCTTTTTAAAATAAAAAATATTTATCAATTGATTTACCTCATAATTTTTACCAATTCTAGTTGAAATCCATTTACGAAATGATGCTTGCATGCCATATGCGACCAATATTTATTGATACTTTGATGCGTCAAGTAAACACGTTAAAGCATATTAAGATTCTTGCAGACACAGCAACGTTTATAATCAGGTTCATGAGGAGAGTTTCTCACTTAAAGCAATCTGCGGTGGAAAAAATGTCGAAAATTGTCAGTAAAATAATTAAATGGAGTTCAAATTTACCTCATGTCGTTGATCCAATAACAGAATTTGATTGTTTGATCGAATTAGATTCAATTGTTCATTCTCATATTTCAATTATGAAGCAATTAATAGAATCTGCGGTATACTTATCAACAGAAACAATAATCGATGTGATGAATAAAGTTATTCACGAACCACTACCCTCTGAAATAGATGTTCCTGAGGAGGTTAAAATGTCGGATACAAAATATCCTTTTGAAAGCTTGTTTCGAAATCCTCTGATGAAGTCAAATATATTTGACGAAATAAAGGAATATTTGGATAATTTCTTGGTGGTTTTCGAGATAAATAAAGACAAATTAAAAATTATTGGGCATTACGATTTAGATAAATTTTAAAAATATTATTACATGCATTTAATGAGAATTTATTCTTTTAGCACGAGTTAAATTCTCATCTTTCCTGAAAAAAGTTCTCATATTTTTAAATTATCAAGCGAAATTTTATTTTTTTTTATATTTTATCAAAACATTTATTTTATCGATTTATGACAAAGAGGCATCTCAATTTATGTTTCCATTGCTTTAAACCAACAAATATTTCAATATATGTATATTTTATTCAGTTTTATAAAATTCTCTGGAAGATTTTAAGTGTTTTCTCCTCTTTATAAATCAACTTCATGAAAATATAAATTAATTTATTATTTTATCTTGTCTAAGCTTCACAATTTCCAACTTAGTTTTACTTAAAACACGACATTAAGTGTTTCTGCATTCATCATATTGAACTTAGTTAATATTTCTTTCAAAAAAAGTTTTCTTTAATTCTATTTGATTTATTATGAGAAAACCACCGAAACATGGACTTAAATATTCCTTCATGCACATCATATTTACAATACTTAAGAATAAAAAATTTTAAATTCAAATAATCAGTCAATTCATAATTTTACCCAAACAAACTATTTCACTGTTATTCATTATTATATTATGAATTATACAAATTTAGCTGTTCTTTTATAAAATAAATTAATTTCATCACTCTTATTAAGTATTCTCCTACATTGTCATACAAAATTTGATCATTTAAGGATTTTTTTATTTCTTATAATGTTTTTGATACCTAGGGTAGATATAATTTCATCACAGATCTCTCAGAAAAAACAGGTTTAAAAGTTCAACAAGTTATCGGTCTTATTTCAGATTTATTTCACCTTTATAATTTTCTTTATAAATTAGAATTAAAGCCCATTTACAAATTTTCCTTGAAATTATTTAATTTTCAACTATAGAGCCTTATTTGTTTAAATGTACCATACCATATCAACTCTTTTAAGTACACAACACTACGTTGGAACCTTTTTCCCAGGAATCAGATGATATTCTAATAATATTAAGAGGTGGAATAACGCAATAAAATTTTCTTTATTTTTTCCAAAATTAAAGGACAAATTTTAATTTAAATTATAAACCTATCAGCCTTAATCATGCCTATTCTGTAAAAATTTTTGAAAAAGTATCATTATTTACATTTAAAACTATATTCGAGTTTATGATAAAAATTATCAAATTTAATATAGGTTGATGAGATAAAAATCAAAACGAGTTAAGCAGAATCTATCGATGAAATACATAATCAATTACTTTCAGTGTCGAGATTAATTTATCTACTTATACTATAAATTAACAAACCCACTCAAGTTTACAATAGATAGCTCTGAGAATATCAGATAAAACATTGGAAATTCTACTTAGCATCTATAATTTACCTGATAATCATGAATAAAATATGGCTTCATTCTTTTGATAGATTTATGGGGAAAATATTCTGTCAAATTATATTTTCTAATTTCCCTCTTAGTTTAAGAAAATTATAATTATTGACAAATTAAATTTGATATTTTGTCATAATGTAACAATTTAAAATAAAGAAAAACTCTGCCACCTCATTAATAGTATTTTTATAAATTTTAAATAGTCATCAGATAGAAATACCAAATTTATTATTTTTGTCATGAATATTAGAAACAAGATAAAACTATTCATAGGATATACCATGCTATCTTTATGAAATTTTATTTTTCTTTAAATGATATTTTTATATTTGTCAATTAAAAATTATTCAGGATCTCAACTGATTTTTGTATTATTTTTTTCAAAAAAAGTGGTTTAACTTCTTAAAATCTTGTGTGAAAAAAACTTTAAAGATTTTTGAATCGAAAAAATATTTACATTTCTTTAAGTGTTTCGATTTATGCGTATATTAGAAAAAAATAAATTGAGATATAAATGTAAAAACTTACATTTTCAATGGGAATTGGCTTCTAACCCACCTTTTGTATCATGTAATATTCAAATACATTTAAATATCAAAAAACTAATTTTAATGAATATTTGATTCAATGTTTACGAAACAGTACTTTCATTATTGGAAATAAATTGACTTAACAACCTCATCATATTATACCTTGTTTATAAGCTAAAATTCAAAAGAAAAACTTAAAATATGAATTACAATAAAAGAGTTTTAAATTTATCTAAAATAAACTTACTTGAGTACCATGATCCAAATCGATTTTAAAAGACTGTTTTACGGCTAAATTTTGTGTCATTTGTACAATTCTGTGATAATCATGTTTTCGATGATTTGAAAGAATGAATCAATGGAGCATTTCGCATAGTTATTTTTAATTTATTCTGCCTAGAAAAAAGTCGACCGTCATAGCCTTTGAGTATGCTTCTGTTCTTTTTCATTTGGAACTGAAATATAGATAAATTGAAACCATATAGTGTGGAATTTGCACAAAATAAAAGTTATCCCTCCCGTCAGTTCAGTTGAAGAGTCATAAATTTAGGTTAAATTTTTAAAATAAAACCTTTTAAAAGTCTTCCTAATTCTTTATGTTCTGTAACGTAACTAAACTGAAAAAGTGGGATTTTTACTTTATTGTTTAAAACGAAATATCTTTAATGAAAAATTATTTTTACAACTGAAATTATCTATATTGCTGATTGAGAACTCTGTTATTCAAAAGAACACAAGATTTTTACATTTAACTCACTTTAAATATATTTCTAAGTTTAAATGATCTAAATTACGTATATAGTGTTTATCGAATTGATCCAGTATATTCATGTCGATAATTAACGTCTTCATTGATCAAGTTTAACAATCATCTGAATGATTTGAATCGAAATTAATTTCAATGTGTGAATTTTACATTAAAATCTTCATAAAAGCAGGAACTAATGACAAAACTTGTCTGTGTAATGAAATCAAACAAATAAATATGAAAATACAAAAAAATGTAGATAGTGTAGATTTTTATATTTTTGATCAAATACTTTGATATCAAAACTATATTCAGCGTGAATACCTACTTTTACAAAGAGATGATAATACGCACGTGCGACAATACAATAATCCATAAAGGTATAATTTAGCAGAAGATATGATTTGCTTTTTCTTAAAACAAATCAAGTTTCTCTTTTGAATGCTGCCAAAGATGCATAAACATTTAAATTAAACGATTTTTAAATATTCTGCTCTTATATAAAGAAAAATCACTCAAAGCTATGAGAATTAAGGATTTCTTTGAAACCATTTGATTCGATAATTAAACAAAAAAATCAGTTATTTTTAGCTGCTTAATTTATAAAAATTAATTGAAATGCTAGTGAGTGCATAGAATTTTCCTTTTAATTTAATTATGCCTGAATAATGCAATTGACTTAACGGAACCCCATTTATTTGAGTTATTTATTCTTCCACTAATTTAAAGATGAAAAATCAATTTTATATATTTTTATTAAAAAAAACTTCTTTAGATGTTCTCTTAAGATTATAATCTATAATTTTCAGGTTTCCGAAAATTACGAACGTAAAGCAATATATTCTTCTTTGTATTAAATTTAAAGCCCGACATATTTCGGTTATTAATTTACTGGATTCTAGTTTTTGACCTGTATTCATTTTAAATTTGGATAAAATAAACAATCAGCAAACGGATGAGAGGATGCGGCCATTAAAATTCTTATGAAAGAAAGAAAAAAATGTAAATGCAAGTCAAACTGAGCCAAACAATCAAAACTCTTGACATATTGTTAAATATTGAAAAAAAAGGAATAAGTTTCTCACATTTAACATGACGAAAAAAACAATTTTTTGTTTATTTGAATCAAAAATATCTTACTTACTAGAAGTTATCAGAACAACGCTTATATACTTGTTCAATCCAAATCGTGTAAATTAAATTTATATCATATACATTTCGTTAGAAATAGTGCTGCATTGTTTAGAAGATATCCATCTTCAATAGATTCACTCTGGTTAACCTTTTAAAATCGAATATTTTTGGCGAGTGGAGGAAAATAAAAATAAAATGTGTTTATGTTTATGATCTCGAAGTCAAACATTTATCGTATAAATAATACTATAAAGTCACATATAAATTTAACTCAATCTAAACCATATTTGGCTTTGAGCTGGATTTATAAAAATTTGATACAATTTATTGAATTTAAACCATGGAAAACAGATTTTTTCTTTCTCCTTTCAACTTTTAAATTTGAAGAGTTAAAATCCATCCATTAAATTCTTTCCATCAAAAGCCCTTTTCACAGTTATTACTAAATTTATGTTAGCTTCAAATTTTATGAATTTTTAATGCAAGTGTAGGCGTTATAACTTTGTATAAATGTTTCCATTTGTTTTTAGGTTTAACGATGAATCTAAATTCATACTATTTAAAAATTCCCAATGAAGGATAGAAAAGATAAAACTTGTATTTTTTAAAGCTCACACCAGGAGAATTCACTATTCTCCTCAATATATTAACTATTCTTGTTAAAATCTTAATGATAACTTTGGTGAATTCTTGTGAAAATCGAAATTGTAAAAATCTCTATCATTTTTGGGTTAATACTTCATTTCTAGTCTCTTAACCACAGGGTGTTTAATATCTTCTCTTTGATGGAATATTGTTGTTAGTTTTTAGAATTTCAACAGATAAAAAATGTATTGACATTCTCCCTAGTTGCTTGAAATTGTTTATAAATTTTGTTATTCTGACAAAAACAGATGTATTTTCCAGACAGTAAATTTGTGTGAATAGAGTGTAAGAGTTGATTTTGTCATTATGGATCTGGATTTCCTGAGTTGCGAAAAAGTAAATAATTACCAAGTTTAAAATTTTCTTATATTGACCATTTATAACATACTAAAGAAAAGCGGTTACAAATTCATCATTTCTTTTTTGATTTTAAGGTTTAATTAATCGCTTATTAAAAATGAAAAAATGAAGTAACATGGAATTTATCATATACTGCACACAATATTCACACAGACGAAATACTTACTTTTCGATAGTTACATTAAAAAATTGTTTAAGAGGTTTAAAACTGAATTTTTGTGTGTGAATTCTGTGGGGAATCGGATTTTGAGTGAGTCTTAAAACTAACAACTTGCAACTTTTTGATACTAAAAATTTACAAGGTTTTTAAAATACAATTAATTTGCGCTTGTGTGATTCTTAAATATGTTAAATAAACTGAGCCACATTATCTATTTTGAACTTTTCCGGCCATTTAATTGGAGATATGCATGAAAATGTGATTTGTGGTAAGATATAATTTTCTGAAAATAAATAAAACTCTAAAAATACGTGTCTATTAATCCAATGTTGACATTCTTTTAATTGGATATTATAAAAGGAAGTTCTGTTCATATTAGCTTCAATATCCTTTCATGGTTTACAACACTCATTCGTCCACATCTTTAACATTCATTGATCTTTTATATATTTCTTGAGGAAAAATTCTCGAAATTAGTCATCCACAAATACATAATTGAATTTAAAGACATAAGTCACCTTAAAATTGTCAAAGTTAACATTTTAAGGTTTCAATGTTTTAATAAAGAATCTGAATACGTAAAAAATAAAAATTAAATTTTCAGCAGAATTAAGGTAAAATATTCAGATATTATCACAAGAAAAGGTCGACCCGTTCCTTTTTGGCGTTTATATTTTTTGAAATCTATGCATCACGTTTATTAATTGGCCACAGCTTAGCCCCAAACGACTTATTGATATTATGATGTCAATGCAAGTTTCAATCTTCGTGACGGACGAAAATAATTAAGATAAATGCGAATACGAGATAGAAAAGTGGATACTGTTGAAAAAGTTAAAAACGTGAAAAATAAACTGATTATTAGTTGGAGAATATTTTTGTTTGAATATTATTGAAATCCAATCAACATTTTCAGTGCACGAACGGATGATTTAGACGTGTTTTTAAACATTTTATCGATGTCGTCTTCCGCTCGAGAACGATACAAAGAATAATATTCATTTAGAATCGACGATAAATCAATCTAAAATTTATATATTTGTAAACTTCACAACGAGTTGAAAATAAAGCAATAACAGACTTAATCCTGAGAGCAAAGATGTTTGAACGTAGAAAGTGAGCATAGTAGTCCAAAGGACTGACAGCGTATCGACCTAATTCATCCAATTAAAGTACAGATTGAAACGAGAGTAGCCTCATAGTCGCCGGTATATCTTTCCAAGTAAGAAATTATTGTTTTACCAAATTGCTCAGTTTAAAAGAAGAAAAACTTGCTGAAAAACAGAGTTTAGTAATCTGAGATGTGAATAGCTTGATCCGCAAATGATAGGAATAAGATTTTCAGAGGCGTTAAAATTTATTAAAGAGCGCTAATTTCACCAAAAGGTTTACAGAGTAAATCTGGGAGCACTGATACGACACAACCGAAGGATCTGGCCCGCTTTCAGAACGACAATTCTGGAATTGATATTTTCATACATCAATCAAATATAACAAAACTTTCTCAAATTTTCCAGATGTGTCAGAACTAACGTGAGATCTCAACGGCTTTTGGTAAACTCAAAATAAGAATTTTACAACTTCTAGAGTAGCTTTCTTTTATTTTTGAAATTTGCTGCCATTACATAAATTGATTTACAAAACTGGATCTTGTAGTAAGTATGTGTATCAAGGTAGAGGAGTCTGTTCCGAGACCCTCCCGTAAGAATTAATATTTACCTTGGTTGAATATCGCAGTATATATGCATCTGAATCAGCTCCAGTGTATAAAAGAGTTACGGCAAGAAAGTCCAACGGATCCACTAGCTCACTTATGGTTCTATCGATCAATGACTAAATCAGATAAAATCTAGACTTTTCCTGTTAGTTTTCTATACTCTTTTTTTATTTCCTCCCTCTGATACGACGCTCGATGAGTAAGTGTATGCATCACGATTGCCTCGTCACAACCTGAAAGTTTCACGGCTTTAACCTACCAATACCGTCAAATGCTTTCTTCAGTAACAAGGCATCTGCAGCAGGCGATGCATGGAGAACCGGTCTTAACGAAGGGACACAAAACGCTTTTAAATTTACAAAATAATTACATGAAAGATTTTCGGCAACGTTGATTCCTGAATTCATTATTTTGACGTGTACCGGGTTGGAATTGTGCCTCGTGAACCATTTAGGAATAGGATCTTAACGACTTTACAAAGATAAAATATGCCTTTTCAACAGATATAATCACAAAAACGCTAAATTTCAAGTTATGAGTCAAATGTAAATTAACAACAGAACAATAAATTCATGAACTTAAAATGCTAAAAATTAAATTTGGTAAAATGTTGATTTATAACAATTAATTGAATATATCAAAAAACATAAAATCCAGAAGTCATTAACTTACAAAATCGTTGAATGAATTACGCATCTGCGTATTAAAGACATTAAGATAATAACGTACTAAATTAGTACGCTTCATAAAAATTAAACCCTTTTTATGTTTCATCGAAGGTTTAATTTACTCTTTTCATTAAGTTGTTTGTAATTCTACAAATAGTTTATTTTTGAAATTGTATTCGTACATCATAAATGCACCGTGTTTTTTCTGTTCTAAAAATATAAAATAACTTGTCAGGAGTTTTATCACACAATATCAAATAGTTCCTTTTAAGATAACTGTGTTTCTGTCTCATAGTTAAATTAACCAGACACTCACGACATTTCAAAACTGTCCGGTTTATGAATGGCTCTTAATATTAAAATTGACTGAAAACATTTTTACAACTCCCCGATCTCTTCTAACACATTAAGATTAAAAAAAATTCCTTTCAATTAGAAATGCCAAAAATGATATATTTAAAAATTTGAGTTTTGCGATTCACTTTGTGATACAATTAAATTATGATAATTGAAACTTCGCTTCTTATTTATGGTATATTTCTATTCTTATTTTCTTATAATTATAAGTATTCATAAGGATAGTAAAAGTGTAAATTAACTCATTCAGATGTATTGAGTCATTTTTGTTTGTCTGAATAAAATATAGAATATCCTGCGAATACTGTCAATTGTCCAGAATCCAACAATATATATTTGAACATAATCCACAAATGGAATGAGTTAGTGAGGTTCACTAAAATTTAAATCCATTTTAGAGAATAAATTGATCGACCCAATTGTGTTGAGAAATTGTAAATGTTCGCTACACATCGCGTATAACTTTTATCTTTAAAGACACTCTAATTTTACGAATTTACATTTTATTCAAAATAAATCTTAAGAATATCAGCTAGTGTGAAAACAATCGACTAAAACGATGTAGCTCTCACAACTAGAATCTATGCGCTGAGTTTGCGCAAACAATTAACAGACAAACGAACAAATTTTACCACTATTCTTGTTTTTGGTCCATTGATAGTTTATGAAATATTCATGCGGTTTAGATATAGACTGAGATTAATTTATTTGTATCATCTATATAAATGCTGTATTTTCAATATGTTGTGATAGACTTTCTAATTTTGATTGGTATTCTTCTAAAAATAGTTTGAATTGGCCTCGAATATGAAAGTATTTTTATAATTACAAAATTCCTGGTAAATCTGAAATTGAAACAAGAAGCGATCGCGACGCCTGTGCAGTCGGTGGCGGTCTATGGTGAAAAGAAGCACAGAACAGAGCGTAATTCGATTCATTAACAATAATTTACCTTTAATTTAACAGCCTTGAAATTATGTTACTGAATCGAATATTAAGTTTATTTACATTATTATCATGACAAAATCTTAAAGTTATATTTATGATAAAGTAATTATTTTATAAAAATTTTGATCTCGATCACTTGAGAAATTTATAATATCTACTTTTCAACTTTAAATATATTTTCAAGTTTTAAGCTTTGACCGAAGTTGAACGATTAATTTGAATTAATGTAACTTTTTGACATAGCTAACAAGTTACATCAGAATAAAAATCGTCAAAAGTTCAGGTAAAGTTAAGAAAAGGTCTATTGAAACATTTTTGAGGGGTTAAAATGGTGAATGTTTGCAGATAATCCATACAAGGTTTGTATGTTAGCTGGAAATAAGTTACTTTTATCATTTATACTTATGAGCTTCGAAAAGCTGGTGTATATATTTTTTCACTTATTAAGATAAACTGAGATGGTTTTATGAAAAATAGTGATGAAATAAGGTTTTTATATTGTCGACTATTCAAAGTTTACTCTTGAAGAATTTGTTTGTAAAATCCCTTTATAAAAATAGCGCATTCGGAATGATTCATTGATACAAGAACAAACTATACTAGATCGATTAATTCCCTGATAAACCAAATTTATTTAATTTAGTAGCATTTTAATAACTTTGTTTTGATATAAATATTTAGCTTTTCCCACAAGGGGTCAAAACCAAGTTTGATTATGTTGGTTGATTTTTGACACGAATCCATGACAGATAAAAATTTAGTAAAATTAAAATGGTGTTAATTATCATTTGACAATACATATTGTAAGCAACTTAGTGTGTTGTGAGCTTGCGCTATTGCCATCACAATAAAATATACTATATATATATATATATTTAAACATAAAATCTGAGTTCTTTCTTCTTGTTTTGTTAGATGATAACATAATTCTAGATTCGACAGAATGAGGATCTTAGGTTTCAGAACTTATCTAACAATAATAAGTTTGAATTTTGTGTTTATCTTTAAACGAATCTATTGGTTCTAAAAAGTGGAGTTTCATTCAGTGAATATACTCAGTCTTGAGTTAGCTGCATTCTTTAAAAACCAATAAGATATATTTTTGTAAGACATACATTCAATAGATGAATCCGTGTAGAATGAACTTTTTTGAGATGCTAAGAAAAGCATTGCTTAAAATCCCAATATTTATTTACATTTGAAATGATAAATTTGTATTTACTTCAATATAAGAACTATATAAATCATTGATTTTTAATCAAACTATCGTGAGTGGAGAAATTTATAATCTTTAATATTTCGTTAAAACTAGAGTGATTACAAGATTGTTTTTACAAGTTTTTTTAATTTCATTTTTCATAAAATCATGTCAAGTTCAACCAAAACTAATCTGCAAAGAAAAGCAACTCATGTGCAATCTTTCTTGAGAAGCCAAATATTGAATTTTGTCGGGTTTGACTTAACCTCAGAGAAGTAATATGACCTTATTTTTAAACTTCTATAGTTTCGGGAATGGGACCAAAAAACATTAACTCAGTGTTTTCATCTACTAGTTATTAAAAAATAGTTAGACTATCAAAGCTAATTTCTGTTTGTTATTTATTTCATTAAAATAAAAACAAAATAATATTACCCAACACATAAATTTTTAGAAATATAGAACTCGCCATCTTTATTTTTATTGATAAATAAGTTAAAAAGGTCCTGCAGTCTCAATTTTATTTTTTGTAGATAAGGATGAGTCATATATTTGTCGACAGTATTTGTGGTGATTTTATTAATTTGCTCTCAAGAGGAGTTTTTGTGTTTCTTTTATTACATCGTTGTCTATGTTTTTTTATTGTTCTATTGTGTGTCACTCGTCGTCTCTTAAGATTCATACTCTACTTTCTATCCATTTTATTTCCCAATCCTCTGCTACATTAGCGCCACGGGAAACAACTCGTTAAACCTACGGCCAGTCAATATTTGGAGATAAAATTTCCTATTCTGTTCAAAGTATCTTCAGAGAATAATAATATTAAGTCTTCAATCTTATGCTTTTTGTTCTCTCAAACAACTAAGCGTTATTCTACTTTAAATTCCTTTAGGTCTCCATTTCCACCGACATGATTTTACCTCATTAATCTAGGTTCTTAATGTATCCATTCTGTAAATCGTAGAAGAGCAAACAGGGGATTTCTGACCTGGCTAATATCTTCCTCAAACTATCTCTCCCTCTCAGTGGTTACTTCTCTTTCTCGCATTTTTATGTTTTTTGATACGATTGTTGATCTAAAACCATAACCGTTGCTTTTATTGAAGAAAAAGATATGTGTTACGTTTCAGATTTGGCAGGTGACTAAATTTCATATACCCACTAATTTTTACAAATATTAAAGCATTTCCAGTTTCTTTTCTTTATTTAATAATTTTTATTTTTTAATTTGTGGATATTTGATTTCATCTGTTTCATCAAGTAAACTTGAGTGTAAAACAACTAAACCAAAACTAGAATTGATAAATAAAAAAAATATTCGTTATATCACAAGTTTAAAACTCATAAATGGAATTCATTGTTTATTCTATGTAAAATTCAAACTTATCATATTGATAAAATCACTCGAATTGGTTGACCCAAGGGTTCTGTCAATTTTCTCAATTTAAATAAACAACTTTTTCATACAATAAATTAAAATGAACACAAATTTCGTTTTGAACGTGAGTTTTTCAAAGGAGTCTTATTGAATCTTACATTATTCATCTGAGATTTTTATAAAGTTAAAAAGTTCTGATTTTCTTTGAGTCATAAATTCGCTAATATCCCTTGTATAAGAAAATCGTAAAGAAACAAAGAGAAAAATACTTGACCATTTTATGAGAAAATAATAAATTTAAAATATTATGAAATTTAAGAGTGATCGTTTGTCTTCACTTTCTTAGACTTTCAGAAAATTGATTGTTAAATTATTTAAAATTCAAAAACTAAATCTGTAAAATTATAATTTCTCACATTTTAAAAACCTCTTAGATTTGATGATTTGTACTTCTTCTCGATTAAAATTTCTAAAGCGAATTTTTATCACAAAAATTGAATCATCTCTTTTTTAAAAATCTCCACACGTTAGTGAAATCTAAAGAAAAATGAATCATTAATATTTTAATTGAACGTAAATTAACATACCTCATCACGTTTATAGAGAAATCTGTATTATAAAAACGAGGGAAAACAAAAACAAACTAACCCATTTTGTTTCATCTATCTCCCTTAAAAATGATATTTGATTCAGACATTAAACTATCATTATAAGATCACATTTTAATTTACTTTCTCGCTTTTTAAGAGGATTTTTCAACCATACGATTTTAAAATTATTCAACAAACTACTACATTGTAAAACGTTTCAGGCTTTAGTTGTTTAAATATTCACAAACCACGAATTTGCGTCCACTAAAATCATTGATATTAATTTTAAAAAATATAAGGGTGAAGCTTTATCAACTCTCAACGAAAGCTAGTTTTAACTTTTAAGGTAGTTTTTGACAATAAAATAGTTACAGAATATAAATCAACAAAATTTTACAAATGTGTAAACTTTGATTTTGAATTTAAATTTGCACTTCTTATTTACATTATTTGATTGTTTCACCACAAATCTTTTGCTATGTTTTAAGAAATGAATACAACCTAAAAATTCGTAAATTTATTTTTATGGTTGATAAAAAATCAGTTAAATTAATTTACTTAATCAAATTATAATCGGTTGAACATACACCACGGTGGTATATTTTTGTTTCATCTTAAATAAAAATATGCCATCAACTGATTCTTAAATATTTAAATATTTTTGATTTTTGAGTTTTTAAGAATTTATCTTAGATTTTTACGTTTGCGTCATCGTGATAAATGTAAGATGGTTAATTGACCATATTTGATTTGAGCTGATTTATAATCATACAAATAAACTGCCAAAATAAAAAAATGAAACTAAAGTTCATTATATTAAATTCTAAACATTTTTCGTTTGTTATAAAAATTAAATAACGATAAAGGTTAATATTTCATAATAAATGTTCAACCTTAATGATGTGTGAAAATATCTGAAATTAGTTCCTTAAGCGAATTATGTAAAAATTGTAATATTAAAAATTTTCTTTTTATAAAACCAGTGAATTCACTAAAAATATTGAAATTAATTTTATTCCACAGAAAGAAGGAGTAAAAATAAATTTTAATGTTAAGATTTACTTTGTGAAATAAAATGGCGGCAATTTAATACAGTTAAATAATAATAATTTAAATTATTATCCCCTTTATAATAAGTTAAAGATGATATCTGTTGAAAAAATCAACGCTCTCTCAACCCCGTTAGATAAAGAAATATTTTGAATTTGTAAGATTTAGAAATATTTGTAAACATTTTTTAATGTCAATAAACGAGCATTTTAAAAATCTGAAACCCTATTATCCGATTTATTAAATATAAAGCACCCTTTTTAATAAATTAAAAATATATACCTGATAATCTGATCACATTAAATATTGATACATCGTTCATTATTTTTGCACGAATATCGTCTGGATTAACATAAATAAACTAAATTATGAAGAGTTTTAGATATTGAAGAAATACACAATTAAACGGATGAAAATTTCGTGCTTAATCGTAGATTAAATTTGGAGATTAATGTTGAGGTACTCTCATATTCTGTTTCTCTTCCTTGCGGTCCTTACCTTAAAAGCTGCATACAGTAATTTTTGATTTTAAAAACGTTCAGTTCCTCTTTCTCCTTCTCAAAAAGCAGAAATTATTGAAATATCGAAAGGTATGTTTTGCACATGCATTGAAACTTAAAGCATTTAATTTTTAGATTCTCCTAGTGTAGATGCTTCAAATGTAGATCCGCCTCAAGAATCTCCTCAAATCAATGAAGAGGCTAAAATTGAAGCTGACATGCCCTCACTCCCAAAAGAACCATGTAGAGGAGTTGAAAGAAACCCTGAAACGTTTTGGAGCAAATTTCGTAAATTTCTTGGTTGCAAAGATTAATATGGACATTGAGAATCTTAATTCATAGCTTACAAACCAATTTTATTCAGTTTTTGTTTGAAAATTGTGAGAAAAATTTTGTACAACAATTTAATGATATTTATGTCGTTGTGATTTATGTTAAAGAGTAAAATGTCAAATGTTTCGCACGTTAATTGACCTTGTTTATGAAATTTTTCAAATTTATTTTTAATGTTTCTATTGATCAGAGAGTTTGATTAAATCGGCATAATAAATTAAATCTACAGCTAGAAGTAAAAAAGCAGTTTCTTTTTAGATTCTTTATTTTGTCATTTTAAATCCATAATTTGGAAAATAAATTTTTTTTGGTTCATTAACATGCACGAATCATCGCTTAATATCAAGTAATATTTAAATCAATTTTTACAAAATTTAGCTGGTAGCTCATTTTTATGTTTAAAATCGTATCTTTTGAAGAGAAGCAAAAATTTTCAATTATATAACATATGTATTTAAAAACATGACGTATTTATTGCTCTAATTTTTACTTTTTGAAATCATAATTAAAACAGAAACTGGTTATTTCATCAATTTAATATGGTGAAGCAAAAGTATTTTATCGTTGATTGTAAGCGATTGAAGAATTAACAAATCTATTTAGAACGTGCTAGAAAACATATCTCGATTTTAAAATTTTTCTGGTAAAATTCCATTCATTTATTTCAAATTCCTACATTCTTCACACGATAAAATTTGTTTTTACAAAGTTCCAATTAAACATAAAAAAGACAAGAAGATAAAAAAATATTTGTTCAAACACCACCTTAGGTTCGTTGTAACTTTTGATTTTAAAGCTTCATAGTTGATATATTAGACTGAATTTTTAAGATGTTTAAATCTAATTTTTAGTTATTTAAATAACCGATAAAAAATCTATAAATAAATTTTGGCGAAGACACTGACATTCAAGGGATGTTTTCCATCATTTTAATTTTCATATATTTTAACAAACTCGATCAATATCATGAATTCGTTGGGCTTAAATTTTGTTACTGTTCGTTTATATTGCAAGTTGCTTGAAATTTTCACGTTTAGTCAAATAGTAATACGTTTTTCCTATGTTTCCTGAACGAAGAGATTAAAATACAATGACTTTAACATTCAGGAAAATTAACTCAAAATTCACAGTAAATGGTTTTGCTGTAATTTTCAGTATTTTGAAGATCCTAAATGAAATGATGATTGAGGATTTGTGAACACAATTATTTTTTAGCACCTAGCTGTTATCTTGTGAATACACATACCAAAACTGCAACGAGTTTGATAACATAAATAATTTTTGCAATCCTAAATATTCTAGTTAAATGTTTGAACATTACCCAATTCACGAATTTTAATCGATTACTGCTTCAAAAAAACAAAAGAACATATTATTAAATCATTTTCATTTATTATCGATAACCAAAACACTGATTGAGGTAATTTTCTTTCTCTTTATGATTAAACTTAATTATGATCAATTCTTTATTTTATATCTAAAAAAATTCTTTACTTAGAATTGAAATATTTTAAGTCTTAACAACGAAAAGATTTTCAAAGAAATTCAATTCGTAAAGCTTAAAATTCAAGAAGTAACAGCCAATGTTGGAAATTAATTTCATATAAACTTAAAGATAGTTACCCTTCGAAAACTAATGTTCTTAGGTTTATAAAGCAACAGTTTTGAAAGCACCACTTCAATGAATGAAAAATTCAAATGAATATTTTTTATGGTTACCTTTAACAAGTAAATTGTGAATACCCTTCATATGTGAGTCGTTTGCAGATTTCAAAACATAGTTTTCGAATGAATAACTAAATCATATGAGCAGAGATTAAATTTTAACCACTGGTGAAAATTAATAAATTGGAGGAAGGTTTAAAAATTAATCGGTTCATGTTAAATGAATTTTCGAAGTTTAAAAAATATCAAACACCGTTCAGATTATACTCATAGTATCTTTATGTTGAAATTAAAATAAATTATAATTTGAGTTTAATTTTATCAAGGCTAACCGTTAATAAAATTTTAGTCATTAAACTTTTAAATTTTATAAAGTTATTTCCATTAAAACTTCATAAAGTGAATGATCTTATTCTCCATCAAAAAGGATGATAGTTTTTTATATCCCTAAAGAAACTCATCCCGATATTGGATTGAAAAAAGTGTTTAACATCAACGTTATGAGAATTAGAAAAAGCTATATGCCAAGTTAGAAGTTAAACTACATTAATTTATTACTTTTACTTAGATAAACCGAAAACACTTTTATGAGTTAACCTCAGGTTTAAAAATGTTCTTATCTAAAAAAATCTTTTGAATTTATAATGAAAGTAAGATAAGTTTTTGACAATTAAATATGAAGTAATTTTTTCAAAAACTGTTTTCCATAATAATTTCTCTAGAAAGTGATAATTAAATTTAAATTATAACTTTTATTAAAGCAACTTATAAAATACAATAATATTCAGCTTATATGATAAAAAATTTATGCATCTTGAATCTGATATTTTTAAATATGGCATTTATCCAGAGTGAATCGCTATTTTTGGGCAAGAGGTCATGCATGTTTAAAAATGAAGTCTATTAACTGCATAAAATTTTTAATCCTTTCAAAGAACAGACCAGGAATAAAATCCATGCCAGAAATTAAATATAAAAAACAGTTCAATAAATATTTAAAATTTTTGTATCAAATAAAACTTATCGCTTGACTTGAACTCGAAAACTAATATAAGTGTCTCTTTAAACAAAAGTTCTAAAAGAGATTTTTGCTTGGTTATCAGCATTAGACATTTTATCATTAAAATCCATATTTTTGATTTTAAATTTAAGCATTTTATGACACTCAATTAATGAGAGAGAATGAGGGAACGTGAGGGAACGTTGTCATCTGGATCAAGAGAAAAACAATTTATACTCTCGCGAATTCTTACTTTGAGTTTTGTATCAAATATTTTGATTTAGCTTCTGAGAGAGTATACAATCTAGGTTTTGAATGTTTGGATAAAACCCGGCATAAAGATAATCTAAATATAAATTTTTATTCAGAGGTTCATATTTAACAGATTGTATTTTCAAAAATTATTCTTGAAGCAGTGAATAAAATTCTTATTGCCACTTTTTTGGTCTTACCTCTTCAAACACATGATAATATGACTAAAAATATGAATGAAATCGAAATTCTTTTGTTTTAATTTAACATACATTTAAATTATGAACATCGACTTGATATAGATTTAAAGTAAAATTAGAATGTGAAGTAAATTTTTAAATGTGTATTTACAAAGAAGAACTAAACTTTAAAAGATATAAAACAGCGTTTATATAAAAATAGCTGTGGATAAATAATAAAATTTAAATCAAGGGAGACCAAGCGGTATGGATTTGATATTTGTGGAAGACTGAGGGGAGACAGTAAAATATTTAACAGAGTCCCACAACTGACCGTCAATGTCGACTATTGATAGAAGGATGAAAAACCATTGAAAGGTGCCTCTTTTGATTTACAAACTAAATGAGTGATTTCAGTGATTTCAACATTTCGGTGTTTTTCCTTATTCTTTCGAGATTTCGATGATTGATCTATGGTATTAATTATATTACCAGACAAAGAGTGAGATTTATATACTGACAAATTAAGATGTTCAGATGAAAATAACGCGCCATTTGAATCTGTGGAGAATTTGTTTCGAAAAATCGTAGCCACTTCATAATCACCTTTATTTGAAAGTTTAATTTCTTTTTTATCAGTCTTGATGATTTTTTCATTTTCTTTAGAAGTTGAGGGTGCTGATACTGTCCAGTAATCTATAAGCAGTTTTGATTCCTCGAAGAGTAAGGATTGGCGACTTTGTAAGAGTGCTTTTATTTTAACTCTTTTAGGTTCTTCTAAAAATAGTTTAAATCAACATTCTTGTTGGTGTAGGTTTTTGAATAAGTTTGAAAAACGATTGAATGTTGGGTAAATTCTCACATGATTTTGAATCTAAAATTAAATATACTTAAAAAACCGACATTAAAATATCCAACGTTGACATACTACGTTAAAACATAAAAATATACCATGAAAAAAGGTAAAATAACTTGTGATAAGCTGGGGTCGTCACTAATATTATTGAGTAAAAATATACGTGATTGGATTAACAGTTTTTAGGCAAACCTCGGACAGGGGTACGTTTAACTGCTTGGTAGGTGAATTGATATATTTGAATATGTTTGAAATAACTGGAGAAAAATTTGCTGAATTTTGTGACTTTCACTCACCATTGGAATTGCTAAAAGAATCCAACCATTCGTCATTTTGAAACCACGAGGCGTAAAGCAAACTTGTATCGCACAAAAATCTAGAAAACTTGTCCAAACCTAGTTTTAACATATTTATATACAAATTGGAGCAAAGAGGATTTGAGTATTTTCAAGAATATCGTTTAGTCGAGGCATATTAAATTTTACAAATTCTTGAAGGAAAAAAGTTAAACATTGATCGCGACCAAGAATGCATATCTTCAACTTTGAAATAGTTTTAGCTGTATTAATTCTCAAATTATAAAAATCACCACTGATTTTGAAAACAGGAAAACACCGTTGTGAACAGTTGGTTAATTGATTGACTGTCTCGAACAAGTAAAAATCTTTGACCAAAAGTAGATCTCATAACCTTAGCTAAAGACTTCAATAAATGACACGAGATACTTCGTTACTCGGATAATCCTCCAGCATTATAATTATGTAATTGAATTCTGTTTTAGATTGTGTTAAGCATGCAACAATGTCTTCGTGTTGTGTAGCTAGCGTGTGCCCAAAACCTTTTCAAAGAAAAATGAAATACAAATTTCATCGTTTTGAACTCCGCTCAAACTGTATGACGAATGTTTCTTAAGTTAACTTATCACCAAACTAAACTTATCAATGGTCTATGAATCGGATCCTGGAGAGATATTCGCCGAGGTGACACTTGTTTAAAATTTTCCTCATCCGAAACATGTTTGTTCTGAAATAATAATTGAGATAAGAGACGATTTCTTTTGAACAACTATCCACGGAGGATGCAGCAGAGCTTACACTTACAGAATCGTGAAAATGTGGCCTGTTGTTTGTAAATACAGTGTTACTGAACATTTGGTGTGTACGAGCTATGGGTGCGAAATGATTCAGAGTCTTCCAATGAAGAACAGCTTTCAAAGTTTTCCAAATCTGAGATATTTTTATTCTCTGTCTCGTTTTCGGCGAGCGATAAGATACTTTCTTTTAACAAATTTTAATAATATTATTCTCACTTCGTCAGTAATTTTTAGCGATCCAAGAACTTTAGTGAGTGTACGCCTTCGTTGTTCAGCCTTTTTCTTTTTAATTGACAGTTAAAAACAGTTTTTATACTTCGTTGATTTGAGTCTTTGAATCATTTTCACTTGCACTTCCAGATGTATTAATCACTGTGTTTTGATCAATTTCAACGTCAAACATACGACCTTACCTGACACAATTCGAGTTTTTGAAACCAAAGTCGCGTCACTTGCTGGAAGGCTGAGATAACAAGAACAAAACTTACCTGTTAAACTCTGAGAGATTAATGATCACAACAAGACTTTTTTTCGATTTTGAGGTCAGTTTTATATTTGTCGTATTTCTTTGTTGAACAATCTGAAATTATTTATCGTTTGAAAGAACTAGAATTAAATTATATAAAATCAAAATGACACTATTTCTCGCGTAAATTCGATTCTTCATGTATCAAAAAGAAATTATGAAGAGATTAAATTTTAAAGAAATAATAATTTTTATTCAAGTATAAATTCTGAACCATGATTCATCAAACAGGTTCAAGCTTTAAATTTTAGATTCTTTACTTATATAATCAGTAATATCTTACGCAAAATTTGCCAAATAAGGAAATATTAATTTTCAAAAATGAAAATTTGTGATAATATATGCAATCGTTTAAAGGAAACGTATATAAATGATACGAGGGAATATATCAGAAAACATTTAAGTGAAAAATGATTTAAACACTATTTATAACCCGAAAATTTTAATGACGTGATGAAACGAGTAAGTTTAATCGGAATAAAGTGTTGGTAAACATTTTTAATAACGACGGAATTTACATTTTGTAAAGAAATATAGAAAACCGAAAAGAATGTTGACATTATAACGGTGTTATAAGTTGTCGTGCGCACAACGTGAAAAAGATTACAAATATTTCAGATATTTAAAGTTTTAAAAACTGTCAATTGCAGCAATATATAGTCAAATCAATATGCGCATGGATGTTGAATATAACGGTATGTGCTGTTGATACAAGGGCGTTTCGAAAATGCCCATGAAATCTCTAAATATCAAAATAATTTGATAGATTTCAACCTTTCTAATCTAAAGACATGATTATTTCGTAAAAAATCCAGATAAGCATATTCGATGCATTTAAAGAAAACGAAAAGTATTATATGCAGAATTGTCAAAGTTACCATATAAATAGAATAATGGGCTTAATTTTTTGGAAAGAAGGCATGCCATAAACTTTAAATATATTTTAGCACATGCGCAATAACTATCATTATTTAAGGACACTCATAAATGCTAAATATGACGACTATCAGCAATTGAATCGATTAACATTATCATAGAACCACACAGAATACAAAATATTTTTTCTTTACGGCCCTTACTAACTGATTTTATAGTTAAAATTATTGAAAAAAGTGGTATATAAACTAGGTGTTTATTTTAATTATAACATTTTAAGGCGAGTATTTTAAATTACATGGTGGAACACTACATATTATTTATAATCAATTCAAGTAAAAAAATTTTATGGTAGTCTTTCCAATTCTATATTTAAAATAGATTTACGAAAAATAAATTAATTGTTTAATCATAGACAGGAGGGGAATTTACCTTGAACAAATCATCATTGAACGTGATATTTATATTTTAGAATAAGATGAAAAAAAGACAATTATACCTTTACTAAAATTATAAAAAATCACGTGGGTGTGTGAATATAAAATAATAATATCGTTATTTTTAGGGTGAGAGGAAATCAAAAATGTATTATTTAATATTCAGTTTCCCATATCCAGGCTCTGCGCATATAGCGTCATGAGGCGAATAAGGGATAAAAATACAGCATATTTACTAATTGAATTTATGTTAAATAATTTACCAAGGATAGGTCAATGACAGAGAATGCAATAGTCTTGTGACTGGAGACAACTTTTTTGTTATATGTTCTTTTTCGTTGAAGAAAGATGTTTAGATTATTGTATTTGCGTCTAAAAAAATGTGAATACAAATTTTATTTCATATATAAACTTGAATAGTGAATGAAAAATCAAATTGCGCAGTTAAAAATTCCTGATTTTCACTCAACTCGAATTCACACGATCGAATGAGATGTTTGGAGTCCTTTTACAGTACAGTATGTACTCGCATTGATAATGCCAAGAAAACACTTTTGGGATGCTTTTACAAATACTCTTTGGTATTTCAATACTCGTCATACGGATTGTGCAAATTCTAAATCTAATGAGAATCATGGACCTTGACATAGAGTCTGGATAATTTTCTTCAATCGCGAAAGAAGCGAAATAGCTTGATACCAACGGCTTCAACTCATTCATTATAGAGGGAGTAAGAAAATTTCACTACGTAAATAATTGCGCAAGCGTGAAGCATTTTTAACATAGTTTTAATCTACCTTATTAAAATAAAATTCAGAAATTAGCGTACCTTTTAAATTTAAATACATTTTATACTTATTGGACTGAAAATATGTCTTTTTAAACGAAAAATTTCTTCAAACGTGTGATCTTATTCTAAAAATACTACCAAATCTTGAATACATGATGATAATGCAATCATTATGTTCATCTGACGTTTCAAATTTAATGTTAAAAATGGAAACGAATTTTGATTTATTTTATTTTTCCAATGAATGCAAACCTCCATTTTATAATATTTTAAACTGTAATAAGCTAGAATGATGGAATTTTATTTATCTTTGAGAGTAATTTTAAGATTATAAGAAATAAAAATCTTTATAGAAGTTTTTAAAGTTAAATATACTTAAAAAATCAACAGATTCTAAAGTATATAAGTCAGCGTGGCGATGATCCAGATTAAACTCCTGACATGCGCTATATCTGAGACATAAATGTCACAATTGGCGTGATCAGAAAAATGTTGAAATTGGTACCTCCGTTAGATGGATCGACGGGATTCTAACCGTGGTGAAGGCGAGGGTTCTAACTAACATGGATATAAGAGAAGCTTGATATCTTTATTGACTGCAGAAAATGGCATTCTACCTGTTACCCAAGATCTTCGATGAAATAAGAGACCTTGGGTTGAAATTGTATTTGGAGGGGACCCAAATTCCTTACCTCAAAGTATAAATCCAAGTACTTTTTGTTGGAAGCAAAACGCCTTCTTCTGAGGAGGATGCAAACCACACACAAGTCACTCCAGGATTTGGCTAGTGACTTAGAAAAATTGGCGATTTCGAAAAGTTTGATGTATCCGCCCAGCTAATGGTCACGATATCTATAAGCGCATCAGGGTCGGATGAGCTCAAGTGAAAATTTTCCGAATGAAAGCCTTCTGTTATTCAGGAGGCAGTCGAAATCGGAAACGAATATTTGGCTGTTAGGAAGACCCCTGACGATGCTGAACCTAAATATCACATTTTTATATCCCTGAACAGAAGAGAAGACTTGTGTGGCATTCAGAAGATCAACTCTGATATTGAACGAATCAAAAAATTGTTAAAATTTATTTAAATAACTTGGAGAGGCGTTCCCTGCTTTACATGTACCTATGGCGAGGTTTGTAGTGTTGCGCTCAACTGCTGGATAAAATCTAATCAGAGGCGAACCCATGGATGCCAAAGTCAAAATAGACAAAGGACTTAAGAAACTATAATCAATCCAGGGAAATGAAAACACGGTACCTCTGAATGTGCACCTCTCTGTTTGTCGCCAGTCATTGCTTTATCCAGAATTTAAATCTAAATATAACGCCGGTGGGTCACTGCTAGTTCGAGACAGCAGACAATCGTCATATTTATACTTGTTTAACAGTAGAATAGGTGCTCAACTTGAATGTAAAAGATTTTAACCATTTTTTCTGTCTGTCGCCAACTGGCCCACAATCTAATGATTTATGTTGACTTGCTTTATAAATTTGGCTTTTATTGATTTTAATGATAATACGTAAAGTATACCGAATGAAAACACCTTGCTCAGCTTAGTCTAAACTGAAAAACACTATATTCCAGGCGTACTAGACTAAATAATATTGAGTAAGATAACTGGACCGTTAATTAAAGCTTAACTAGAAGGAAGTTTATCATTTTTCACGAATTTATCTTGTATTTGTCTGCTTGTAAATCTGATCTTGGAAGGACAAAACTTACAGAGTATTTGATTAAGACGAGAATACCCGAAAGATTCGGACAGCCGTGCAGACTGGCTCCTCTCAGATTCACGATTCAGTTTTAAAGTATGAGAGCCGATCAGTTGAAGATCAATGTCTTCAGGAAATCTAACTCGGATTGGGAATTTACAGTAATCCTTGCTCGATTGAAGGATTCATCAATGAGGCCATGCATTGAAAATAAGAAGCCTAACTCGATGTTTGTATGAGATGCTTTTTCCTTACCAAGAATAAATGATATTTTAGAATTATCGGTAGGCTCTATGTTCTTATCTACTCTTGATCTATCTTCAGAGTATTGGCATATACCAATAAGAATGCGATAGGCATAAAACCTCCTTAACAATACCATTTGTTTTGTCCGAATTTCGTGTCATGTAGTTCTGATTATGTAATACGCCAGCCACGTTTTTAAGATATATAAGCAAATTTGTGCCTCTGATTAAATCTAAAAACGCTATGGTTTATCTGGACGATATCTATTTGTTTAATTCATTGAGGAATATTTATCTCTAATCAAAGAAATATTGAAATGATTAATGACTGCTAGTTTAAAGTTTAATTTTAAACAAATGCACATTCTTCCGTGAAAGAAAAAACTTTTTTTGGGTACTAGATCAGTTGAAAGGCCATATTCACAGATAATGAGAAAATTTAAGTGATTCAGGATGGGGGAGGGCCAAAAAATCAGCAAGAACTTCGACGCTTCCTTGGATTCTTTAGTTATTGCGAACACTCCTGCAAAAAATTTTCTAAATACGAGATTTCTTTTTTAGAAATGTGAATAAGAAACAGATTGTGTTTTCAGAAGAAACAGAAAGATTTAAAAGATTTAAATAATGTCTGAGCGAATCAGTTATTCTCAACTTCCTTAAGAATGATAGTCTCTTCTACGTTGATACAGATGCCAGCGGCGATGCCATTTGATCTGTCATTGCACAAATCGATGATTATAGTTTCGAGCAACCCGTTTATTTTCTTAGTAGGATCTTAAGTTCAGTCCAACGCAAGCACTCCGTTACAAAGAGAGAATTATTGGCAGTAGCGTGGACGCTTAAGAAGTGCAGATCACAACTGCTTGGTTCAGAAATTATTGCACGAAGTGACTACAAACCGTTTGAAATCCTGTTGAATTCCAAAGACGCAACGGGCAAATTGGGTAAATTGCCGGACCTTTTGGTGAAGTATGACTGCGAGGTGAACTATCGGAAGGGCCAAGAACACGTTAATGCAGATTTCTTATCGCGTTTACGCGATATAGACCAACAAGGGAATTCCACAAATCTAATCGGCTTCGTCAGGAAGACATAGCTAAACTGGAAATTATGGATTCATTCATAATCCTCTTTCACAATTACAATCATTCTTGATCAAATAAAATTAAAACTTATTTTGGGAATTATATGGTCAAAATACTGTTTCAAGAAAGATAACTGTGTATGCTAGCGCAGTATCTTATTCAAAAATATTCCGGTCCAGACATTGTTTATCTAAGGAATTAGTTTATCACGTCTGAGAATATCTTCAAAACGAATGAGTCATTCCTGAGTGTCAAAAACATCTAATTTTCTGCAAAACAGATTATATTGGCCATATCAGCAAATCGATATTGAGAATTGGTGTGCTTAATGTATTGTCTGGGCCCAGAGGAACGATCCAGGTTGCAAAGTGAGGATTAAAATATCCCAAGGTAGTTCCTTAGTGCCCTTGGAGGGAGTAGGCATCGATAGTATTGGTTCGTTGTGTACGACAACAAAGGGCAAAAAGTAGATTCTGGTCATGGTTGACTGCCTTCCTAAGTCTGTAAAGAGGGTTCCCTTTCAATCAATCGACCCGAAATTGGTTACCTGGGCATTTATATACAATTTTGTCACACCTACGATATCCCATTCACATTTCGCACTATTCAAGCATCATGAAACATATCTGAAACACTCTGGGGATACAAAAGTCCAGTACCATTCCATACCATTATTACACTTATGCGTGGCCGAGCGATTTAATACAACTCTCATAGACATGAAAGCGAAATCAATAAGAAATGAAAAGTGATGGGATGGGATGATATTTTATGTTAAATGGTATTTTCATAATATGTGTGCCTGAAAGAGTCTTCCAAACAAACTCTGGATGATTTGATTTTTGGTCGATCGTCGAGATATGCCCTGGACATAAAATTTTGTCTTATCTCGGATGAATACAAAAAGCGGGTAGAGCTGATGAACTCCAAATATTAATTCTCAAGTGAAAATAATATTGTAGCAACATCAAAACAAGCAAAAATCACGATGAGCAAACTTTTGATCCGTGATTCAAGATTGGGCATGTAGTAATGGTAAAGTTTGAAACAACGCTTCGTCGAACCTCTGCTCAAAATTTTATACGCCATGGAAAGGACTTCACAGAATTATTGAGTCTAACAACCCAGTCATAAAAATAGACGTTATTGATAAGGGTAAGTGGGTGTATATGAACTGATGCAAAAAAATCTTAGACAGATGCACCCCCAAACACGCAAATATCTAAAAACGGGGTTTCGGCTAATGACACAAAAACGTCGATAGGGGCACAGAGACGAAAATAGAAGATGACGAGTCAACAACAGCGAGTGACGTCACATGGGATAGAAGAGTCACGCTAAATCAATTATCATTTTGTCAAAGTGGCCTGGAACTTTCGACTACCCGGAGGAATACAGCGATGATCCAGATAGGACTAAGGAAATGAGCTAGATTAGAGATAGATTCATGTCACAGTCATGGTATATTTATATAATGATTGATAACGATAAGTGGTCGGGTCTCTTCTACTGCTACTTAATTTTAATGAGGTTTAATCATAAAATATAAACTCCAAACTCCGGATGAACGACACCTAAGTTTATAGTTTAATTACTCACAAATAGCCACTTTTATTTTATTATAAATCAAGGTTTATAACTGAGCTGAATGGTCGTATCGCTACACACCCAGATCATTGGATTCTTCAGATTTTAAATGCACTCAATCTAACTTGTTTAAATGTCCACTTACATTTCGCCTTTTTGATCTCAAAAAACATTGAGAAGATGATCTTATCCAAAATGAAATTGATTGCGGGAATTCATCATTGAATACGTTTCTCTCAGTTGATCAATTAATTATGTTTTCTGGAAAATCTTTTTTTTTCTATATTTGTCAATTTCCAAGCTTGAAAATGTAAGTAATAATTTAGAAAAAATTTTCATGTGAATAAAGATGATAAAAATCGTATAATCTTGATGTATACTCATGCACCAATGAATATTATGAATGCGATAATTTGTCCTTTCGATGATTTATTAAAATACAAAAACATTTAAACTATCTACTTACCTTCACTATTGAACGGTGTTTAAAGCGGGATGTAATAAGTTTCAAAATGCCTATTATTTCAATAATTTTAAGAGTATTAAACTTAGAATTTGAAAAAATCAAATAGCAATCCATACCTATGCATGTGAAAAGATGTTTAAATTTTGATTTTCTTATGCTAAGACAACTTTAAAGATAGGTTGTTTCAGCATATTTTATTTGAATTTTAACCAAAATAGGTTCAATTAATATGGTGTACAATTTGACTTGAGAAAATAAATAATTCTATCATGCGCCCTGTTTCGAAATAACAGGGCGCTTGCTCATAGAAAATGACAATAGTATTAAATAACAAGTATTTTTAACACATTGAGAATTTTCATTGTTATTTACTATAACAGTGGTTTATATATATATATATATATGTACGATAATCTACCTTAGATTTCTTAAAGATATTGTAAATCTTGAATATTAAATATTACTTATTCAATTAAATTTTTCTACTTTCGTTTCAAAAAAGCAAAATTTTTATGTTGATTAGTTTTACCTAAAAGGTGGAAAATAAGTTATTTGTTTGATGAAAGAATTATATTTTGTAATCCACTATTTTTTAAATCGTTTTTAAAACATGCCCCATTTTTTATCATTAAAAGTTGAAGAACAACGATTTATCATCTTAAACATATCAGCATTTTGTGTTGGTTCGAATATACTTTCCTTAAAACTTGGTAAGTTGAAAAGTTAGTCACGAATATATCAAGATTATTAAGTGTGTTGAACGCGTGAAAACAACTTACGAATTTAACTTCAAGCTCGTTATTTTATAACTCAAAGTACATAAAAAACCCTCATTTTTTGTCTGAATATTGGTAAAATGTATAATGTTATGACATAAAATCGTCAAAATTGTGATAAATATTATGAACGTAAATTTTGGATTACTCTGAATAAGTTTTATCATAAATTGAGTGGAACAAGGCCTCTTAACTTCAAAGTTAATCTTAAAGATAGAGAAACAAATATATATGTCGAAAAATCACAATAACTGTCTACAAACATTATTGTGCATTTCCCGTACTTACCAGACAAAAGGAATTTCCGGGGTATAAACGAAAGCCTTCTCCCTGGATGTTCTTTACATGAAGCGTATGTGATTAGTATTGTTTTACTTGGCATTTAAATATTTAATAAAATTGAATCACAACGTTTTATAATTATTGTCACTTATTCCAGTCTGTTTTCATGTTAGGATAGGATAATGAGCAATTTGTCAAAACGAAATTACATAAAACAAACTAAATAAAGTGAAATTAAAACATAAATATCACAATGTATGAAAAACTATCAATTATGTCTAATATTAAAATTACCGCATGTTTTTTTCTGTTCTGATATAAAATTGTAATAAATAGATACAATTGTAGTTTTGATGCTCTTCTATACAAGGCGAAGCACAGTTATGAACATTTATTCTCAATATACGCCCTTCAAGATGAAATCGAAAATAGATAATGGTTGAGTTAAAAGATTAAATATAATCACATCTTATAGAGAGGAAAATAGAATACATTAAATATTTTGTTTCTCAGAGTATTTAGTGGGAAATTTTAAACATTATTTATTTGATGTTTCATGAAATACTTTTAAATAAATATTTGCGTATTTTATTTAAATCTATCAATAAATAAAACGTGAAAATTAAAATGTTTTGAATATGCATTCCCTCAATTATAAACATTTATTACGTATATATTCATTTAGGAACGTTAATTCATTGAAAGTTCATATTTTTACAATTTTGGTTTTGTTCGATTGTTACAAAACTAAAAGAGCCAAAATTAAAACGTGATTCTGTAATTGATGCAACGGGGATGTGAATTAAACCTCAACAGAACGGTAATTTGTGTATAATAAGCATAATATATTTCATTAAACAATGATCTTAATATCAACACAAAAACATAAGACACGATTCATTTAACATTTTAAATATTTTATTTGAAATCATGTTTGTATAAATATGTTCAATGTAATATTTGAAAATATAAATAAAATTAAAAGGTGACAAAATAAATTTATCATTTTAACCTAAATAAAAAGTGCCAATTTGATGTAGGATGAGGTATATTTATTTCAAACATGAGTCTTATCAAGATATTATTGATTTATAAACTAAATTGATATATTTTCATTCATCAGATAAATTGCTATCTTTTAAAATTATGCTTATTCACTTAACAAAATTGAAAAGATTATCGATAAAAAATTTTCGGGCGTTTGTAGCTGTTTTGATGTTCTTTTTCATAAAATAAAATGTAAAAACCATTTTAGACGTGTTTAAAGTTTTAAATTACTGGTTTGAAACGAAATGTCTGTTTTACGAATAATTTAACACATAAAGCCAGTGAAGAGTAAATTTTAGCTTTAAAATTGATCATTTTAATCTGCATTTCATTTCGTAACAAAATGTAAATATTAACAACAAATTTAAATATCAAACATATAATTATTTTAAAAAATTTTGAAACCATTTTTTCAAAACTGTGTTGTCATGTATGTGTAATTTTAAACTTCACTTTGACATTTTATCATTATTCATAAACGGGACAAACCACAAATACCACTGTCATTAACAGCAAAAGAAACACGTATTTGCTTATTTTATCTTTTCTGTTATTTTTTTTGTTTCAATATTTTGTAATACTCTGAAATATAAATTAGTTCATGTTTTAATAATCTTGAGGCACTTCTTCAACGGTTTTATATTTTTTATCACTATATCGATATTAAAATATAGTCTTCAAATAAGTTATTTTAAATTATTTTCAATGAGACAATCATTTTATATCAAGTATATTGGCGATTAGTATGGATCTAACTCCCACAGAGATGACTAAACAAGAGGACACTTATCTCCAAATGATTTCCACAACAGACTACAATTTAAAAAAATTTTAAGATGTATTCTGGTCGAATGTTGTGAGATGTTTGTCCAGATATATAAAATCATACCTTATAATAAATTAACAAAATTTCTGTGTCCAATATTATTTTCATTTGTTTAAATCTTTAAAAAAATATAAATGACAGTTGATGCATGTTTTGATATTTAAAACTTGCTAATAATAAATCACTTCCGGTAATTTTAACATTTTATTTTCTACAATTCGAAAAAATAATATGTTTTCCCTGATTAAAATTCCTAACTTTCCAAAGGATAGCTTTTTCATTAAGCTTATTTTACATAGGATTCCATTATGTTTTTATACCTTTTATGAGTAAATTCTTTAATTATTTCTATTTTCATTATATTACAACAAATAACAAACAACTTTCATAAAAATGGTAAAAAAAATATGTATGACATATTTTATAATGTCTTTAAGACTGTATAATTCATTCTCTTCATCGTGATGAGGATATAATGCTCGACCAAATCACCAGAAATAAGATCTTTACTAATTTCCCATACAATAATAAACTCAGTCAAAACATATCTTAAATTAAGATTGTGAAAGTGTTGATTTAGGTATGAAAAGAGGATAAAATAATTTTCAGAACCAAACTAACTCCAAAAGTGTATAACAAAAGCTTGGTTAAAAATTTGTCAAAAAATCATAAAGCTAAAAAAATATTGAGCATCATAATGATGTAATATTTAATAAACTGAAGACAATTTTTTGTACTTATAACACGTTTTGAGTGAATAAAAGTGTTTTTTAAGAGTGACTTGGCAAATTCGAAAATTATAGTCAATCACTTAAAAGTATATGATCGTAAAAAACTTCTCATTGTGTTGTAAGTACGGAAAATATCATCATATTAAAAATACATTTTCATTATCTTCGATTTAAAAGGTTTCTTTATAATTTTCATAAACTATATTTATAAAATAAATTTTTATAAATATACAGGATATTTATTTACAAAACAGACCATAAATTGACTTTTAGTCAATAATTTTTTAAGATGATGAATATTAATTCTTCTGAAGGTGATCGCAGTATGGTTGGTTACACGTAAAATTTATTTTGTTGTTTTTTAAAAACAAAATTATATTTCTCAAATAGGTGAATCGTGAAAGATATGACATGATTTTATGTAATTAAAACAAATTTAATCCAGAAAGATGGAAATAATAATAAAAATTAAAAATTATTCTGTTTCATTGAAGTAAAATATATTTAAAACGTTTATAATCCTATTTGAATTCACAAAGCTGGTAAATTTATTGTTTTAGAAAAGACACTTTGTAAAAATCCAAAACAAGAAAATTTTTAAATTTGGCAAGCTATATTCAAAGAAAGCTAAATATGTATCAAAAGTAGTCAGAAATTTTATGCCAAAAATCATTTTTCTGCTTTGAAAATTTGAGAACTGTAAAATGAACTAAAAACTAATTTTTTATTTTGATGATAAGAAATAACAATTTAGTTTCAATATATGAACATAGATTTAAATATCTTTGACTTTAACTAACGAGCAAGTTTACCATCACAGAGATTAAATTATGACATTTAGAATTCTTTTAATATCAATGAAGAATAAAATATTGAAAAATCTCAAGCCTGATATTTGGAATTTTAAGAGTGTGAAATTAAAATTTCTCATGAAAAAAAGCATATTACTTTTTAACCTTCCTTTGTTCTCAGAAATTCTTTATAATAATGATATCAATGTTCATTTCTATCATAAATTAAATTCCAGTATGGAAAACTAAGTTCACGCCATGAAAAAAATGAAAATGACATGATTGATGAATATATTTTATCTCAAGTTAAATTTATAATGAACCAAAATGTGTTAAAATAAAAAGATTAATACGTTCTTGATATAATTAATGATTTCTTAACTATCATCCTTTATTAAAATCTTTAATGCAGCAAAATAAATTTTTATGTTTTAAATTTAAATGTAGACAAGTTTAAAATGCCTCGAAATTTTATCTTTAAATTAAAAAATTACCTGGGTGCTTTTCTCTGTTTACATCGTTCAACAGTTTACTCTTAAATATAATACTGTTTTAAATAATTTGAAATAAAAATATTCATGCTAAAATCATCATTTTGAATTAATTATCAGAGAAGTATTATTTAAATCATAGTTTATTTTATAATTCTATAAAATTACAAAATGTTGAAACTAAATTAAAATTTTTTTTATGTTTAGAAAAAGCTGAAACCAAATATTTTTTATTTATACTAAATCAGTTTTAGTATCTTCAATTGATTTATGATAATTTTGGAAGATTAAATCATTCCAGATTTCTGTGAAGCGAATAAATCTATGACGATATCAATCCTTCTATGGTCACACAAAAAACATGACAGTTTATTTGATAAAATGACATAATCTATAATTCTTTGGATTACCTCTTTTATTATAACTATCCTAAAATATTGAAAATCCCTTAAATGTAAATCATAATTTGCTTTTGAAGTTCAAAGCTAACTTGAATATTTTTATTTAAATCTTTACATAATTAATATGAATAACATTTTCACACGTTAAATTAACAAAGGAACCTTTATGCATAAGTAAGAAAACAATTTTAAACGTCAATTTAGGGAATTTACCATAATTTTCTGGAATTCTGAGTAAAATTCTTTTCCTCTTATTCTGAAAATGAAATTAACTTTTTTAACGTTAAAAATTATTCGAATCTAAAGTTTAAAGTAAATAATTACTTTTATTTTATCAGTTAAAGCTCATCGCCTAGGTCATAAAAACTTTTAAATAGTAAGTAATTATGGCGTTGTACCAACGAATAATGCAAATTAGGAGCTTTTTGGTTATATATCAATCATCGTGATAACTTTTCATCTTTATTTCCTACAATTATAAGAGGAATAGAAGACATCCAACCGGTTAGTAGCTATCAAATAAAATATGAGTTTATGGGCAATAAATTTTTAATTCATGACAGGCATGAGAAATAGATTTCTTTTAAATTTAATTTACTTATGAATATAACTACGGTTTAATTTCAAAAAAGGCCTTGCATTATTTTCATAATATTTAGTTATTTTTAAATTTGTCTCAAGTTCACTGAAACAAGAAAAATGCAGAGAAAAATATCTTTATCATTTATATGATAAAATAAGACGAGAAAATTGTAAAAAGTATTTTCTAATCTTCAAGGTTTAAAATTTTATGAAGTATCATACAATTCTAGATTCCATATTTTTCGAGAAACATAAAAATTAAATGCGAAAGTAATCAGAAACCACTTTGATTGTTTAAAAAGTTTTGATTGATTTATCCTATAAGATGTGAGAATTGAATGGATTTTAAACTAAAATGCTCACGAGTTTCCACTTGAATACCCCAAAAATGAATACATTCTGATTTTATAAATTAAATCTGTATTTAGCATATGCCCTATCTCTGTTAATTTAAACAAAAAATAATTTTTGAAAAATAAATTTATTAACAATTTTTTGTTTTAAAACTTCGAATTTGATCATGAAACGAACAATATAATCAAAATTTTTATCATCAAATAAATTATTTAAAGTAAGTAATTTTTGATTTTACATTTATTTTCTGTCAATAAAGGTGTTTTATTTTCATCAAAATTTATGTTGAAAAAGATTGAATCTTAAATATTTATTATTTTTAGCGAGTAGATTTAAGAATCAGTTTTTTCTTAAATTTGATAATATTTCTGTTTATGGACTATAGAATTGATATTTTTTTTGAAACCTAATTAACTTATAATTTAGGAATTTTTTAAAATCAAAAATGTATGATCTTTCAACGCCTGTAAAATTATAGAAAAAGAGTGAAATCCGTTAATCCATTTTCCTGAAATAATTACGAAACATATGTTTGAATCAGTGCTTTTTAGTTTACAACATACAAAATAATTTATATTTAAGTGTCTTAAAAAAGGAATTTATCGAGATCTTGATGATTAAGAACTAATTATTTTGAAAAACAAAAAAGAACTATTCTTATTATTTATTCTTCATGCCACCACAATACTGAGCTACAATTTCAACTTTACATCGAAGATGGGAATTAAGCATTTAAATCACGATTTAACGTGATTTGATTTTCAAGTTATTCAGTACCCCATAACATCTAAAATTTATTTTTCAAGATAATTTCGGAATGCGAAAGGCAGAACAAGTTTTTGTTCAATAAGTCGGTATACACAACAATTAACTTAATTTGCCAGACAAAAATTCCGTTTCGGCAATTAATTTTTAAAAAATCTAAATGACAAAATTTTTATTCATGATTTCTGAATGAATTGAAGTTTTTTAAACATATTTTGGGTTTTACTAAGAGCAAAAAGTATCTGAGTAAAAAACTCAAAAGGGATAATTAGAAAAGAATTATGTCATTAAATCAACAACTAAAATGTTAAATCTGAAATTAATAATCTCAATAATATGGTTTTTTAACATCTATGAGTAATTCAATCAAATGAAATTTTTTATCAGAAGAAAATCGTTTAAAATGTAATTAACTTAGTTAAAACACATAATGGATCCCATATCGATAAAATTTTTCCAAAGAACATTTACGCGGAACGAAAAATTAAAATCTTAACACTGATCGCTTTAGGCAGACTTTTATCGCCAGTAGATCTTTATAATTGTTTTGATTGATGGTATAAATTTTTAAACATCTGTTTTTACACTATTTGTGTAACTTTTAATATGGTCTGCGAAAATCTCCCTCAATAAATACACAGTATTGCCGTCATCGAGATGGGAAAGGAACTCTTGAAATAGAAAGTAATTTTGTTCTATTAAGGAGAACAATGTGTGAATTTGAAATTCAAGCAAACCCACACGATAAACCTAAACCAACAGTGTTCACTTCAAGATCGAAGAATTTACGAAACGTGAAGATGTTTTAATGAAAGATCCATGAAGGTCAAGTTAATTTTAAACTATTCTCGAAATGTTAAAATTTTATATCCTCACTCTGGATAACTAAAATCGACGTCGCGTATATTCTATTCATTAAAGAGTCATTAAATAAAAAGCGAAAGTTATTTTTGACATACTAGATAATGAAATATTTTTTTCACCTTTGCCTAAAAGAAGTATTTAAGGAAAGTAATCGATGATTTGATATATATATATATGAAATCAAGCAGGGCATTTGCAATGTTATTATGCAGCTAGTTTATAATATAAAAGTACCGGAGAACTTAATATTTATTTCAAATGTCAATTAAAACCTGAGTTTCTTGGAGAGGACTATTTTTAATTTTGACGAGTCAGATCTCGTCAGTTAAAGGACTATGATGTAAGAACATTAAAAATTAGAGAATGGCAGTTTCTAATATATGTAAATAAAGTCTATCTCTTAAGATGTTTTTGTACCAATTCAAGCAGCTTGTAAAATTAAATTTTGGCTAATTAATTGTTCTGAAACAAAATGAGTTCTTCGAATGATTATATTTAGAGTTGTAAACTCAATACGAACCTAGAATCCAACGAAAAATCTTTTGTACAAAGTAAAATTTCTACAATTTGAATCAATGAATCGTGCATTTAACCTTGATCGAAATATTTTATGCTGATAAATATGTTAATCTATATCTTTTTTAATGAAAAAAGTGTTTATTATTTTCTATTCGTACTCAGAGACCTCTTTAACAATTAAGCTTTACCATAATTTAGTTTCTGCTTCGTTAATTAGTCTGTTACTACAGAATCTAAACAAAAATTTTGTTCAACTTTTAGAATGTCTTTTGTAAATCATCATTCAAACATTATATAAAGGTAATTGTATTGAAGAATATTACTCTGCAATTCTTTTTGAAAAATTAGTTTAAGGTCATTTTATAACTCAAGACGATTGACAGAGTGTTGGAGAGTGTTACGAAGTGTACCTCACTTCTTCTTGGGGAAAAATTAGATAAATTGAGTTTGTGAAATTGAGTATGAAGGTTTATAGCAGGACGTTAGGAGTCTTCAGTCAACTAGAATATATATTATCGTCAATATAACGGAAACATAGCTGGATAAAATTATATGAATGTGCTCATGAAAGAACACATAAAAGAGCTCAATTCAGAAGAGTTTGTCGTGTTTTTTAGACTTTAAAAGAATGAAGATTTTAATGAGAGCAAGAAATATAGCTAAAATCGTCAGGCGCATTTGTGAAAAGTTTAATAAGAGAGAAATAATCGTGAGGTACATCAAAAAACTATAACCAGAGGATGCAAGACGATATAAGGCTATATTTTATGCATGAATAATTCTCTCATTTTAAAAATTATTTTCAATTTAAGACCATTAATAACTTCATAAAACATACTAAAATAAATTTATTTTAATGGGTTTTCAAAGAAAATATTTATTATTTTTGAAAATATATTTTATTATTATTGTAAAATCCATTTATTTTACATTTATTTTAAAGTAGAAACTGTTTTAATTGATTATTTGTCATAACATGCATAAAATAATTTAAAAATTAATATAATTATCTGATGTTTTGTAAAAGTATAAATTTACCAAAAATAATTTTATCGTTTAATTTTACTCCAGTTATCAATTATACAAACAGGAAATGAATATCAGACTTTCAATAACTCACAAAGTTAAATATGATCCAATGAAAAATTTGCATTTTTTATCAATGACTAAAAAATTGATATTTAAGTGAGCCTAGATTCTTTGAACATTTATGCATGGACGGTACAAATATAGTTTGAGAATTTACAAGGATTTATGAAATTCGCTAATTATCGAGAAGCCAAGATTAACTTGAATTAAAACAGAAAAACTATTTTCTTTAATAATTTGAAAAAAACAATAGAAAAAAAATTTCCCCATAAGTCTCATTTATATTTATCCAAAACAACGACCTGTTTTATAAAAGGATGTGGCCGTATATAATCTAACTCATTCTTTAATATTATTTACATTCGCATTTTGTATAATATCCCTAAAAGGTTTGAATCAAACTTTTTGCTTCAAGTGAAACTGCTTTTGTGCTGATTACATTATTTCACGAGCTTTAACAATTCTGTTTGAAGCAGCTTATGGATAAGTTTCATTGATTTTTATTTTTGATATTTGTAATGTCGAAAAGTACTTTCCAGAATTTCTAATTTTTTGAGTTTTGACAATTTTATTACTGTTTTTTAGCATATTTTTGCTCGAAGATCGACGTAAGGACGATCCATTTAAAATCAGACTACCACTAAAATATCAATAATCCTCATAAAATAATTTTTTTATTGGCTTATTATACCAAGTGAATAAAAATACTTGTCTTTTATTTTTAAAAAACAAAATATATTTATAATCTAGTTCACTTCTACACCCTATATTTGCATTTAATAAAAGCAGACTGGGAAAATTTGTTTGATTTTTATTTCCCCCTGTTTTCATTTTGAAATATTATGTTATCGATTTTATCAGGGTTAGTGTGTCATAACGATCTTGTGATTTTGTTTTTAACTTAAGTCACTTTTAAAAATATCCTAAAATATAATGTATCGTTTAAGTACAAAGACAAAGTCGAATTTTACTTCGTCACAAAAATCTTACTTTGAGACATCCTTACTATATTATCAGTGACCACCTAGCGAAATCCAATGAGAGTTTATACAAGACAATAATCTAGACAACAAAAAATATCATATATATGTTGACTATCCTATGAAAAATAAATGATTAAAATCGCTTAAATTAGACTTAAAAGTCGAATAATTAAATAATACCAATATTATTTTGCTTCGATTATTATCAATGTATGATTTTGGCATTAACCGAATTAAAAATACCTCAAAAAAGTGTTAGAATTTACATCCTGTGAATGCTAAAAATCAAACATAAACAATAATATTATTTTGTTTATCATTGAGATTACAAAGGAAAAATATTTGATAAGCTTTATCACACAATTATTATTCCAGTCTTGGATTTTAATTTTTAATACTTAATTATGAATGACTGAGTTCGAGTGATGAAATAATTGTTGTACAATCTGTTTTGTTAAATCTATTTGGTAAAAAATTTTTAATGTAGATTAGCTTAAATTTAATTTTTGCCCTTTTGTAAATTTGAAATTTTGATCAAATAAATATACACACACCAAAAAGTCAAATCAGTTCAAAATATTTTAAGCCAAAATTTAATCATCTTATAAGATTTAGAATAATCCTAAATAATTTAAGATAAGCTCTTTTCACAAAGTCTTTATTGGTTAAGACCTTTTTTTTATTGGAAGAATTAAAGTATTTATATGATAAATATGGGATTTATTGATTAAAGGTCTATTTTGGGGTTATTTCTTCAAAGTATAACAATGAAATACCGTTTTATTATTTAGAAAAAACATATATATCGAATTAGTTCTAAAAGAGTTGAGTTAGGCAGTTATAAATAAATTAAAACGTCTGCTTGATTATATTTTCAGATGAATACATACTATGAAGAGCATACAAACAGATATAGTTGACGATTTAGCGTTAACACCATATTTAAATTTTCTTCAAATAATATTGTTCTTAGAAATTGAAATAAAAACAAATGATTTTTGGAATTAATATAGATTAAAACTGGGAGTGAATAAAATAATTCATTGTAACATTTAAAATCCTATTTCAATGATCAATTATTTTTTGAAAAGTTATAACTCCCAATCATTACATTTGTGTGCAAATACTGTTTATTTTATATTTTAATTGAAACTTTATTTCAAATTTATTCTATTTCTATACAATTTATGACGCGGATATATGCTTAAATTTATTTAAATAGTTCTTTAGTCTTTTTCATTAAATATTAAAAACGAGAGTTTGATCCTTTGGTTTGCCCTAGCTTTGAGGATATTACCCATAATTTATTTAAATTAAATGTTTTTGTAATTTTAAAAGATAAAGATGAGATATATGAAACTAAGAATTAAACTTAAATTTTAATCGAATGATATTTTCTCATTAAAAGCTTATAATTAACTCAAACTAAAGTTTAATTTGATTTCAAAATAATGTTTAGAAAAAAGTTTTCTAAATTGAATAATTTTAGTCGACTTACTGATGTCTGGTTTCTCATTATATATTTGAACGCTCTTGGTTTATTAGCTGTCATTATAATATATGGTAACTTTTTTTAGCTGTAATAAAAGCACGCATAAATGGTGAGCCACAAAATTTAATTATTCCCATTGATAGTCAAGGTCACTATTGTGGACGTGACAAGTAGAGATTATTCTGATTTAGTTTTGATAAAAACTTGATGATTTTGGATTATTCTGATCTCAGTATATTTCAGTCTATGAAGAACGTTATAACAGATCCATCTAGAATTATAACTACGCGATCAGTTAATATATTTTACGATAAAAAGGTATGTGTACAAAATTGTCCCGATACTATTGGAGTTCCAACGGTCTCACAAAAGTCATGCATAAAAGACATAAATATTACAAATGATCAAGTATCCGATCATTTTAAAATAGGATCTTAAAACGGCAATAGATAACAAGCTCTGTTCAAGTTTCAATATCCCAACATTTGAATGTATTTATTTGTCTAATTGAGTTTTAAATTATTGTATTCCTAATTTCACACATATATACTATTCAAATATCAACTTCAGTTCTTTTGTTAATGTATTCGGAAAAAAAAACGTTTTTAAACTTGTACAGTATTCTATCTTTGTAAAATTTAGAGATTACCCAGAACATTTTCAAAGCATGAAACTTTTTATCAGTGTTTGGACAAATCTTAAATTTAGCTTATTGATGAGTTTAAACAAGTATTAAAGCATTCGTGGATGTATTTAAAATATTATAAAATAAGTTATGCTATTTTCTGCTTAATTGCATCAATCTTGGTTTTGTTTTTATTCGGGTATATTTTATTTAAAATCAGTCGTGGTTTATATCCTATTTTCGTTTCGATGTACATTACAACATTTTTAGTTGTAATAACCGGTACGATGTTTAATTTTCTGTATGTTTTAGAGAAATAAAAAATTAATTTTGAACATTTTTGTGTTTTTTAATACTCACCATTAATTTTAGGTTTAACGATTTGTAAGGTTAAAGCTGCTGGACATCAATTGAACTTTACTCATTCAGATAAAGTTGAATGGATGATGGATCAAATTGAGGTTTTTATTCAAACAAAGAATTATGATGCGTATATCAATCTTGGTATTTTTTTGAGTTTAAAAGAAATTTTCTTCATAATATTAACGATTGGGATTATATTGGTTGGATTTTGTTTAATGCCAGTTATCAAAACTGCATGTTCATACGCAAAAGAAGTTTCAAGGTATCTCTTTAAATGACTTTAGAGCAATACACGTGATGGCAGAAAATTTACTTGTTCCACTATTTTCAGTTGTATTTCAAATACTTTATATAATTCTCGGTTTATATCTATACATGTGCAAATAATTTTATTTATTTAGTAACCTAATCTCTTCTTCCAAAGAATCCTATAGGTTTATCAAGTCTGAAAATGGAAAATTAATCTTGGGAAAACCGTGCGTATTCGGAAACTCGACTTCTCAAATTAGCCCAGACTGTTGGTTTGTTGGTAAATATACAACAAATCTTTCAAAAATCTTCATTGGAATTTCTTTATTTATTCTAATTTGGACAATTATGATAGCAAGAGGAATTACAACTTATTTGATTGCATACTCATATCGCGTATATTTTAAAAATAAAGATAATAAGGTAATTATTCTGTTAAATTTAGAAAAACCGAGGAATAATACCATATTTCCTCAAAGGCCTAAAGGCGCTCTCTATGTATATGTTTAATTTAATCACAGGTACAATATTGGATCGGTTATTTTTGGTTCATTTTTGATTACAGTCCTTATAGCACTCAAAGTCTTGGTGAAAGTTATTTTAAAACTATTTGGAATAAGTTGAGTTTATATTTAACTTTTAGAACACGAAAAAAACCTTAAAACGGGCTTACAGTTTCATTATTAATTTACTCAGGCGTATCAAACGTGCTTTGATTTCAATATTGATATTTTTCCAAAAATTTAGCGATAGAGCCTACATAGAAGTTGTTGTTGGCCAGAAGTCCTTTATTCGTAGTTCATTCGAAGTAATCACAATATTTGCTCAACACCCTTTTTTGTATACAAAAAATTAATTGAAGGTCTATGGTGATCACTGCTTTTAACACTTTTTATGTTGTTTTTGGGACAATAATTGTTTCAATTTTAACTGGTAATATATATTTATAAAAAGGATTTTCTCGTATTATCACATGAAAATGTTCATGTCTTATTTAACCCTTTCAACTTATCACTCAATAGTTTGCGTTTTATTTCATTCAGATTATTGGTATCTTTTCAACAATTATATCTTCTTCAATATTAGGAATTTATACCATCGGCATCACCACCAAATTCTATTACGACTGTATAATATTATTTATTTAAAATTTAGATCATGAAGGACTGTTAAGTTAGACATTATTGACTTGATAAGCTATAAAATAGTGTTATGTCATCAAAAATATTAAATTTTATAAAGTTTACGTAAAGCTATTATAGGAAAAATAATTGCCTTATATATCACAAATTTGATGTGTTTAATTTTTTAAAATCTAACCTTTATATCAAATATACGTTGATATGTATTGTTTTAAAACTTATAATCATCCATATAATTTTAATATTGCACACATGTATGTATAAAACAAGTAAATTCCTCAAAGTGACGAGTTTAAACTCTGTCAAAAATGCGAAAATATTTTTCTTGTAGAAAATGTATTTTTAATATTTATTTTGTAGGAATAAAAAGGTATCCTTCAGATAAAATATAATACATTAAACAAGCCTTTTCTGTCTGTTTAATCATTTAACGTAAACTTAGTTATTTTTTCGTTAGATATAGCTTATCATGTTCAGATAAGAAAGAAGATTAAGGCAAAATTAATCACATAAGTTGCTTCTTATTATAAGGATTTTTTGAAGATTTTTTATTTTATGACAGATTTATTGATAGAAGAGATAAATAAATCGAACATAAGCATAAAAAATTATTTTTTGAATGATACTCCATGTATATAAAAATAATTTTGGTAGATGACATTCGTAAGAGCTAGCTTTTCTTCAAAATCATTTCAATATATTTTAAAAATTATAACAATTGTTGGAATCTAAAAATAATTTTCTACCATGCAGCTGCATAAAATCATGTTATGCGGAGTAAAATTTATAATATATTAACAGCTATCTTCGTAGATCGAGTTCTTGTTCATATTGTTGTCTAACAACATTGATGAATTTTCATGAAATTATGTTAGTTTAGATTTGGAATAAGGTTCATATTAATTTTACTTTTTGAATATTTTTAAAACTCTAAAAGAAAATTTTAATACGAAATTCTCTTTCGTTAAAGTTCTTAAATTTATAGCCATAAAAATATAACAAGAAGAAAAGGGAGTTTATCATAAAGAACCATAATAAACAATCTTGATGTTTCTTCGAACCCATAAAACTGTTTTTATACGCCTATTGGAGGATTAAAAATAATGAACAATTTTGGAGTTTTGCTTGAGTTTTACGTGAGGTCTTCTCATGATAAACAGTTTTCAGATCAGACGAGGAAAATATACCTTAAAACTTATGACAAATTCAACATTGATAAACTGATCACGATAATCAAAAAAAGACATGTTGAAATAAAATAATTTTTGGTTAATAACAATTAAATACCTGCATTTTGGTACGAATGTCAAAACAAGAACATTATAAATTAATTTGTATACAATTTAAATTCGAATTTATCCAGTTAACTAAGCAAATTTTTATTACATATCAAATTTAATTTTTGTTTCAACGAAAATAGATATAATGAAGTTTATCTTTGACTTTTCATGAGCTCTTCCACAATAAAATCACACCGAAAAATAATTGAAATGCAAGACGTTTGTTTAGTATTTAATTTATAATTGTATAAATTTAATTTTTTTCAACCATTTTATTGATTTATAAGGCTTTGGTAATCAAATGTTATCTTAATAAAACAGATTCTTATAGGTTTGTGAATGAATTCGTCGTTGTCATGCAATCATATACAAAGAAATTCTTTCTCAATTAGTAAGTTGTGGTTTATTATTTTGATTTTAAGGTCTGCTATATTTATATCCACCTTTTAGATGAAAAAGTTAAATGAATATTTCGAAAATATCTTTACACATTCATTTCAACATTCACTAAATGTCAGTATCATGATATTTTTATTCGTATTTTTCAATTATGCTCGAAAAGTATAAAATTTTAGATTAATTTTTTTATATGTAAATTATGAACAGAACTGTCAATAAATTTTGTATTTCAAGTTAACAAAAAAATATGATGTTTACCAGATAATTTTTCATGTATTTCCTATCAATCATAATCTAAGAAATGAACTTTTCAACGTTTATGAATATTGTCATTATAGGTTGATGATATATGAGAGTCAACTCAGTAAAATATTATTTAGCACGTTTTATATTTATAAAATGAGTGATTAATCGCTGCTATAACATCGAGGATATGGAATCGTTCACGAATTTTGAATCAAATTATGGTTAAACTTTATTTTACTGATATGTGTGAAATTCAAACAGTGAAAATTTTTTTGAATCCACTATGATGACTGGATTTGAAATTGTCTGAAAGATTACCTTCTTTATTCGTTTTATTTTAACATTTCCAGTATTTTTTACCAATATGTAACGCTGACACAATATTTGAACAATTTACAAGTAGTTTGACCATATCACTACATTTCTTTTTTTTAATATTGAGTTGCAGCAATAAGGTGATTAATCAGTTTATATTTTTCGAATTATCGACACGAACGATATAAAACGTTTCAACATTTTATCTATATTAGCAATATAAAACTTATTTTGGTTCATTCTGTCGAATAAACTTAATTTTGTTCTCTTTGATATTAAGATTCAATTTCATAAATAAGTTATCAATAAACCACGTTTTAACCTTTTAATATTACTATTCCGAGAGATGATAGAAATTATTAAAATAAAACAATTTGAAATTTATATTGCTCTCAATATTTACTTTTAGCATTTTCTGATTTTTTATATTTTAGCTTTGATAAAAATAACTATTATTTTTAATGTTTGACATTCAAAATCATACAAAACCAAATTTAGGATAATCTCAATATTGTCTGATTTATAAAATCAAAACCTCATCAAATTATGAGATTTGTGTCAATAAATAATAAAAAAATTAAGTATTTTATTGAAGTTCAGTGTACGATTTTTGGAATAAAAAGTTTCAATATTTAAAGTTTTATATGAATGATTCGACCTAAAGATAAGTATTTTAAAACGAATTAATAGTATTGAGAAAAACTCATTTTCGAAATGGATTGGTTTTAAATGAGGGAGTTTTAATGAAAAATGAAAATTTCCATGATATTTTATTTTGCAAATATATATTTACGTGTTTTATTAATTTTTTTTCGAAAATGATATCTGAGTAATTCAATATCTCTATTTTGATCTCGACATTTAGAAGTGAAATATTTACAATAAATGCACGAATACTTTTTATCAAATCTAATAATATCTCCATAAAACTACAAAATAGAATTTTATTAAACATATTATAGTAAAACTGTAAAAGCGTAAAATTACACACCTTTTTAACCTTTTTTTATCCTTTGATAGGTTTAGGTCGATATTTTAAATTATTATTGTGGAAAATATGGAATTAATTTTTGCTATTTGGACTTTAGAGAGATAATAAAATCAAAGAATTTTAAAAATTTTCAATGGAAAGAGAATAATAACATCTTTTTGATTAAATTGAGGTTTTTTTAGGTTAATCCTTTAAATTTATTTTTCTCATTATCAGTGGGGTCAAATATTTTCTCAGAATTTTATGCATTTTAAAATAAATTTTGATAACTATGAAGAATATCAACGTCAATAAGTTTTGAAAAAATTTTCAACATTTAAATGGCCTTATACTATCCTTCATATACAACATAGATGGTGAGGATTTTCCGGTACACTTATGAATATTTATTGTAATTTTTGATCTTTATACTTCATGAACATAAACAATCACATCAAAATTTTACTTCAAAGCTTCTTTTATGCAATAAATCATAGAAGTAATAAGCAGATGCAAAAATAATGAAGGAATTTCGAAAAACATATGTGAGTGTAACCTACTTTAATTCACATGAACGTACTCTAGCTTTAAAAGTATTTTATCTTCTTAGATTTCCTTTCAAGCATTCAAAACCATTTTTAGATAAATTTACAAATCAAAAATTATCGAAGATTATACTAGAATTTAATTACTATATTGGGCTTGATTTTTCATAATCTTAAATGTTTTTACGTGCAAGATTATTTTATTTACAAAATTATTTGATCAGAAACATTTAATATTCGATTTTCATGAATCTCCAGACAGTTTCCTTTTTCTCTGGTCATCAAGTTGACAGAAAAATATATCTATGATAAAAAAAACTTTTTTTACGTAATAAAAAACACTTAGCAGATATATGTACATTAAAATCCATAAAAAATAATTTTTTCGTATCTTTAAAAATAAAAACACTTTCTCATGAACAATGATTTGTTAAATTCGGAAATATTCAATTTTCATAATCTTAATTGTTACATTTGAATTTGTATTTGAAAAAATTATGATTAATTTAACGTATTCCAAAAGTTTTAAGTAATTAGAAAATTATTAAATCAAAAGTTTTTAGCTAAATACTTTGTGTCATGATTATCATTGACGATTCAGAAACAATTTTTTTGATAAAAAATATCTTCCTTGAAAAGTAAACTAACCAGATCTAAATTGCCTTAAATTTATCATCTAAATTACTTCTTTAAGTAATATCTAAAGAAGTATGGGTGTAGATAAACTTTTTTCTAGATATTAAATTTTATAAGACTTGGCCTCATAAAAAATTGATATTGAGGATAATGATACATTTTAACTACCTTTTTGTAATGTTTAAAATTTTTTTTTAAAGTAAAAGCCGTGTTTCAAAAAATAGAATTTTAGCAAGTATTTGTATCTTGACAATTTTTTAATCTTAAATTAACAACCAACTAGTTTTCAAATGAATAATATTAAACTGGGATTTTAAAGAAATTTTGAGTGAAAAATATCTTCAGAATAAGGTATGATTATTTTTATCGTTCAAAAAATGTGTTTTGACCTTAAAGAGGAATCAATAGGCAATATATTATTTTTATAAGTCAAATAAATAAGTGAAGACAAGTATTTCAAAAGCATAAAAGATTCATTTCGGTTATAAGTTTATCTACAAACCTCAGAGAACACAACCTTCAATTTAAATAATCATGATATTTATGATTGAGCAAAAGGTACAAATGTTAAATGTCCTTCGTTTTTTTGTAAAAAGAAATGACTTTAAGTACATTTTATTTAGATAATTTTAGATTTTTGATCGTCTTAAACTCTTGATGTTTTATTCAACAATTTTAAAAACAAATATTGATCAAAGTTTGTAAATCTTGTTAATAAAAGATTAAATTATGAATTTTCGCAAAATAAATGTCTTAATAAATGAGTTTAAGACCACAAAATTTTGAAAATTCTTAAATTTTATAAAATGGGTTTTAATCACTTTAAACATACTTAAATACGTGTTCAGGACACAAAAATATTTCTTGAAACAAAATACAAAGTAAAACTTAATAATATTAAAATGTTAAACGATAAAAAATCAAAAATGGATAATGTCATGATTAGAATTAACTTGAAATAAAAGGTCATAATCTTACATGAGGTGTTAAAATATCATTAAATTTTCAAGAAAAAGATCATAGAATAAATGAAATAAACTATTTAGTAAAAACAGTACAACGTTACAAATATGATTTGATTTACACACTCTTGAAATCCAATCAAAAATGACTGGAAAATCAATTTAGAACCTTATGGAATCAAAGAAGGAACTTTTTATCATCAAAATATTAACTTTTAAATTACATTCATAAAAATAACTAAACGATCACATTCATGATTGTAATTTTTGGACAAAAATTTTTCTACGCTAGAGTTATATCTTTTAAGTACTTTTCTGACGTGTGTTATCCAGTTTAAATTTAATATGACAAATTTATCCTAAACGTTTAAGCAGATTCATATATAACATTTTTAGAGAATGTTATTTAAGATGAGTTTGGCATAAACTAATATTAAATGTTGCGATATAAATATATACATTCAAATACATAAAAGGATTGAGAAGAATATTTTTAGGTTGTAAATGAGCTTAAAATTTGGAATTACAATTAAACTAAGAACATAAGTAAAATAAGTTCACAGCCAAACCCTGTTAAATGATTCACTATTATTCTAATAATGTTAAAAATCATAAATAATAAATATATTTAATATTTTTAGGGTCATCATTTCAAAATTACAAATAAGGTTTTAATATTTGAATACAAAGAAATTCAATTTTTAATGATGTATTAAAAAAAACTTTGTGAATGAAAATATTAGAATCTTTTAAATCCAACGAATGCATTCAGTTCCTTAATAAGTGTTGGATTTTCGTAAAATTTTTCTGTATACTCTAATTTTTAGAGCCTAAACAGAAAAAAATCGTCAAAAATGAGCGAAAATTTGTGAATAAAAAAGAGGATGTCTAAATTCAATGATGACTGAAGTTTAATACAAGAAAATTCTTTAACTTTTTCACACGAATTATCATTTCGAGATGATTATATGCCATTTAAATAACTTTAATATTGGTTTAAAAAGAAACTGCTTTTAGATAAATTTAACTTTGTCAAAATATCTCGAATTTTTTCAATAAAAAATTATATTTTAAGAATGTTCAAAATAAATAAACTCATTCTTTGTAAGCTTATTATAAATTCCAGATAAATTATTTTTATGCTTTTTTTGTTCATAGCTAGACAACTATTTAGTGAATATAAATTATTTCCTTTTAAATTCATGATAATTTTCGGTGAAATACATTGATTATGAGTCACATAACAACATTTTTGTCGAAGATACCATGTGTATTGCAGTACAAAAGTATAAGTGTTATGTTAAAAATTTTTTATTCAGTTCGTTTTTATACAAGTTATTATTTTCCATAATTAAATACTGTCTGTATGAAACGATTATTATGTTTGTGGTTTTAAGATATCACTTTCTATTTAAAAGTACCTCATCCTCGTGGTAAAAAGTTAGAAATTTTTTGGGTTTGAATATGTAAATTTACTTTGGATGTTCGTTGGTTTCAAAATTTTTAGAAAGTATAACATAAATATACAGATTACAGAAAAGCCTTTGAAATCATATTTCGATCTTTGTTATATGAGTACTAATGTGAATTATATTTAACAAAAAAAGTGATTAGTTTATAAGGCATTCTTTGGAATAGTTAAAAGAATTCGATGTTATTAAGTTAAGAAAGAATTGAACAAAACAAGAAATCCTTATTAAATCAATGTATTCACTAAAATGTCATGAGCCAATATAATAGTTGTTACATTAATTTTTAACAAAATTTCATCAATTTAATGTTAAATTTTTACACAACTTCAGAATATTTTCTGCTGCTGAAATTTAAAGTATGAAACAGATTTACATGTATAAAAGGATTATTTAATTTTGCAGGTCCAAATTTTTGAAAAGTATTTTTAATTCATATTGAAAATGAAATTATTTCAAGTTATTTCAATATTCACTGAGGATTTCAAAGTATAGAATAAAAAATGAAGTTAATTCATAATTATATTGATTTTAAATATCAAAATTTGGGAGACATTAATTTTAATTTTTATATTTTAAAACTTTTTTCAAAAAGTGATTTTTGTAAAAATCGAGAAAAATGAGTCAAATCAATATAGACTAACTGATTCACCTAATGAGATTAAGGAAGCCTGAGTAAATATTTCGACTTAATTATTTTTTAAATGTTCCGATTACTTTTTATCCTGAATTTAAACGTGTATAATTAATTTTATCACTCGCACTTTGAATTTTTGCGGATTGTAGGTATGAACATACAATTTTACTTGATTGCGAGATCATGGAATACTTGTATCGAAAACGAGAAATTTTGTAATTCAACGAGATAATTTTAAGGGTAAAGCAAGAGCAGTGTGTCGTCGGTAAAATAAGAGTTTAATCTTTGCATTAACACGAAATATGGTTTCATTATTTTTAAGGATAAAGGTAAAAAAATAATTAATTGGTCAATCTCTTTCAATTTGATAATTTTCTTGGACCATTTATTCTTTTAATTGTTGGAAAAAGAACGATTAAAATCTTTCTTCATAAAAATGATTGACGTAGTTAATATTAAGCATTTAACAAACTTTTATGAGTTTTATATGCATATTTTAATAAGTGGAGAATTCCTTAAGTAACAAATTGGCATTCTTGTTAAATATTATCAATCGTCTGATTTATTCAAGTTTTTAACACAGTTAGAAAAAACTTTTATTGAGATGGATTTAATAAATTTTACATGTGTTTGCTATTTTAAATAATATCGTCATATTAAGAAAATATCGTGCAAATGAAGGCTCTGTCTATTTGTAACATCTTAAATACATAAAAAGAACCAGTATAATGGTAAATGGACCCCAAACTCTAAAAATAGCAAGTAAAATAAATATTAAAATGAAGAAATACTTGATATATTTTGCATGGTAAAAAATAGTAAAACAAGCAAAACTGGATTCCATCGTCTTCCAAGAAAATTTAACGAAGTAAGAAAGCATGACGTATAATGGTGGCAGTTATTGATAATCAAGGAATACTAAAAATCTCCCAACTATTTTACGTTTAAAAATGAGAATTTCTCAGATGATTTCTCTATCATTTGATCCCATATATCGCCATATTTCAAAATTTGATCTGGAGATAATTTCCAATACCTAGAATATAGATAAAATTGAATTAATAATTTCAAAAATTACTATTTTAGATTGAACTATTTTTAAAAACTCGTGAGTAAATAAAACATAATTGTGGCGGAGAAATTTGTATCAACTAATCGAGACTTTATTTATGGCATATTTATTCAAGAGATTGTTAAAACCTAAAACCTAGATTTAAAATTTTAATGGAATCGCTTTATTCATTGTTAAAAAGATTTGTACAACTATAAAAATAAAAATCGATAGCTACAGCCAAGTCTTCAAAGAATTTAATTTATTGTTAATATATTTAAATAAAATGAAAAAATAAAAGTGTTTTTATATGATCCATTTTATTAATATTATAAAGTATACCCACAAGATAAGACAAACAGATTTTATCTATTTTGTCTGTAGATAATTCGTAACTAATTTTATCCTCTACTTTAGTAATTAATGTAATAAACAATTATATATGACAGGATAATAAATAACATAGCGCATATTGTGCAGAATTCGAAGTAGAGCTCAAAGATACAATAATCTGAAGCATAATTGTCATTGTCAAACATTCATATTTAACAAATAATCAAATAATATTTCAGATTTTTTACTTTCATAAGAATATAATGAAAATATTGTTCCATTGGCCAGTGTTTAAACAAAAATTAATTTGAAAAATTAAAGTTTCTTTGATTTATGATATATTTTAATGTTTATTCTCAATTTAAGTATTATTGTTATAACTAGATAAGTGTTCCAAATTCTAAGATAATGCTTCAAATGTTTAATTTTTGCTGTACTTTATGAAAAAAATTTTCGATAAAATAGGTTAGTTGATCTGAGATATTCATCATTTTGTTCAAGTTTATTGTATTTATTTTAAATTCAATGGTGAAGTGATAAAATAAGAGTTAAATAATCAATTTACATCAAAGGTTTTCCGAATAAAAAGTCATTGAGCTATTATTAGTCAAAATGTGAAAACCGATATCGTATTATCACCAGTAAAATCGTGAGTGTTTCCATGGGAATCCGTAACACCAATATGGCCAATTAACGGTATAATCCATCTTTAAATAAAACGTTCATACGATATGATTGGAATAGTTGTCCATATTATGCTGTATGAATATGCATTATTCTGTCTTGTTTTTAAATCAGTAATAACAGTATGATCTGTCAGCATTTCATGAAATTATCTATACGCAGACTCACCGAATTTTATCGTTTAAGAATCTTTATGATTGTCTTAAATTCAATCTTTTCATATTTAAAAAGTAAGATATAGAAATTAATTAAATTAGTTTCTTCTTGTTTAAATCGAAGCACAAAAACTAACTTCATTTCAAAGTTAAACTTAGTTAATAAAATTAAATAATAATAAAAATACTCAAAACAAAAAAGAATACGAGTATAATTTTTGTTCAAAGTAATGAGTTCCACTTTCGGATTCTCTCGTATATTTTATCATTTCGATAATATTATATTAAAAACAAAAATATATTATTTAAGCTATTATTCTGCAAGCTAAATTTTTGGCCGCCGAATATAAATGAGCATGGTTGGAAAACATACAAACCTATATTAGGGCCCAATAAGATATTTAATAAATTTGTTAATTCAGGATATATTTTTAACAATAATATTGCACTAATATTATTAAAAATGCCCTTTATGTAACACTTTAAAAAGAATCCGAAGTGTTTGAATCTCTAACTCAGAATGATACAGGTTAGTATTGTGCCGACCTTTTAAAAATTTCTTCCCAATTGAAATTTTCTCTTTTAAAATATTCTCCTATTTTTAACTTGATTTTCTCAAGAAAGTTAATTTGAATGTATCTAGTAACTATTCTCAATTTCGAAATATTGCTTTTTTTGGAATTTTAAATACTTTGCTCTGAAAAACGCACTTGGTATAAATTTTAAATATTCTCAATCCAATAATTCAAATAAAATAAATATGGTAACAGGAATACATTTCTGTTTTGTAGAAAGCTCGCTTAAATGGTATTATCTGAGTAAATCCCGGATCAAGATAACAAGGGTTAAATATCTGCAGCATCAATTAAAGGTTACTCTTCCGCTTTTAACATATTTACAGAGTATATCAGCATTTATATTTCAAATTTTGAATAAAGCTAGCCGTGTTTTTTTGATGACATTTAGCTATATGAACATAGAAAGTTAAGTATTGTAGGGTTTGAAATTTTTATGACTTAATTATGCACAAAATCATGACATTTTAACTTTTTAAGGCACAGTAACAATGTTATTTGAATATAAGAGTTTTATTCTCGTCATTGTCACCCTCATAAAAAAGTGTATCAAAGTAAAACACGTCAAACTTTCACACATAAATTTATCGTGCATATTTACATTGCTTTTTAATTTTCATAAATCTGCAAACTTATTTCCATTTTATCTATTATGAAAGATTTTTTGCTCCATAAAATAAATATTAAGTTTTAAACTCATAATCAGGCAATGAACTTTATCAAATTGTTTCTAAAACAAGTGGAGGTTCTTTCCTAAATTTGTTGACGATGAGAAATAACGAAGAATTTCTTAGTGTTCCAATTTTCTTTCAAAAAATTATTTGTTAAAAGAAAATTTGAACATTTATTCTCTGAGATGATGAGAAAGTAAAGTATACAGCTGAAATACATACAATAATGTGCTAACATGGCTTATTCATTTTTGCGTGGCCAATTTTTCTCATTCAGTTGAAATTATAAAATTTTCTTTAATATCAAAAACTTAAATAGTTTGGTTGTCACGGTAGCTCTTTAACCGTTCGTTGTTTTAACAAAATAATCGTTTAGTAATTGCGCGTGCCTGAATAAAAATGACGACAATATCAGTTATCCCTTTTTGACTTGTCTATTTTCACAATTTTATGTTATTTATCGTTTAAAATTGGATAAGTCTGACATTATCATTCTTACCTATTTTTTAAATATCATATTTTATAAATTAATTGTTAAAATATGTATTGTTGATGAATATACATTAAATTGGAGAAATAGGTATAATAATCCGAATATATTATTACGCGTGCCCAAATTATGGATAATTTTCAAAAAGTGATTTGATTCATATTTTCTCAAGTTATTCCAACATTATGGTTGAAAACCAAAAAAATATGAAAGTTGATATAATTTTTATTCTTTTTAAAAATAATCATTCTAAAATTTAACTATTTTCAGGAAAATATTTTATTTAAAAGGCTATAATCTGACCTTTAACGAAAATTTTCGCTTAAATATCTACATTAAGACAATAAAAAATATTTTTAAATTTTAATAAAGTTTGGCTCTCATATCTTTCAACAATTAATTATCATCTTTTGGTTTACAAGAGTTTCTTAAAGTTGAAATTCAAATTTTTAAAAATTAATGAGAATCTTTCGTTTGTATTTTCAAAATCACAGATTCATATATTCTACTCTCTGCTATCAAGTCGAAGAAAAGCTCAAAATATGATAAAATTTAATTTATAAATTACATAATAACCTTTTATTGAATCCACGAGATCACACATTTTAATCATGACAAAATCTTGAGTATCAAACCATTTTATAATACTGCAGAACATAATAAAGTGATGAAATGAAAAGCCAATAAAGTTCGTTATTTTTCAAAAAAAACTGTTTAAATTGAATGTTATATTTGAGATTTCTCAAAATTTATATAATAGATCGAGTTAAGTCTTCAAAGTATCATTAATATCCATGAATATAATGTTTCTTTAATTGCATATAAAATTAGAGTTTTAAATTCAAGTGAAAATATTCAAAATATTGTTTTTATTTAAACGTTTTATCTTAGTTTATTACAGCTCTCTTTCGGTTATTTAGCGATTGATTCAAATTTTAAGATCACTGTCCTTAAAAAAACTCTCTCATCAAAATTGAACTTTAAATACTTTAATTCATTTTAATCACATGCAGGTTTGTAAAAATTTATATATTTTCAGCAATTTAATAACCAATGGGTTGCACTTTTGTTTATAATTCTTACTTTCTTTGTGCATGTAATGTTTTGTTGATTTTCCTCTATATTCAGAATAAATGAATCAAATACATGCTATGTTTTGGGATGAAATTAACATCAACAATATTCAACGCAATGGAACATATATCACTAATTGGATCAAAATATCAGTCAATTATCAATTTTGATTATTTTCTTATTATTAGTTCGCAAAAAATCAGATTGTTAATCTACCATCAGATTTTCAATGATATTAGCTCAATTTAAAAACGTTGAAAAGATAAGTTGTGAAATATTTATATATTTGTTACAAAGAAAGAAAATTTCAAAAAAATATTTCAAGTAAATTAATCTTAGGAAATTTTTTTGAACCTTTCGGATATTTTCTTACCCGATTCATTTTGTTGATTTTAGAATGGATCAGCCAAAAAGATAACATTCAAAAATTAAACTAAATTTTAGTTTTATGAAGTGCAATTCCAATATTTTTTTCTTAATTACACGAGAGGTATGATAATTCATGAGTAAATTTTTATTTTTAGGATAATTGTGAGCTTATTTCTGATATGTTTTACATATTTGTTTTTCCTTACATATGATTAATTTTGATAAAAATATTTTGTTATTTTCTGAATAATATCTCTCTTTTGACTTTAATAACCGTAATTCGTTTAATTAACGGATAATATCTTGTGTAAATGTATATGGTAAAATAAATTTACGAAATCTCCCATCTATTTTTTAACATCAGATTACGGGGAAAACAACAAAATATTGTGTTAAAATAAAAATTGTTGATAGTTATGTATTTTGAAGGAAACAAGCTGACTTAATATATCTTTTAGATGAAAGATAACGTTTGAATTTGGTGATTGAAATATTTTACTCATTTCTTGAAAGCTAAAAATTTGTTAAAAGGTCAAAAATATTCTAAAATGATTATTTTTTTTTATTTTTCAATTATATTTAAAATAAAATTATTCTAATTTGACATTGAGAAGAATTTGGAAATCACGATCAACTATGAAGATGGAAGATATTCAATTTACCAATATTTTATGAATATACTTGGCTTCGAACAAATAAATGGGGTATATTTAATTTTAACAATTGTATATGATTAAATACCTGGTATTAAAGTATAAATATTCATGAAATCAGAAGCAATAAAAACCGAATTTATATTTCTGCTTGATACAACTATTTGTTAAAATATAGTATCTAGCCTGAACAATTTGACAGTTTAATTGTGAAATTCAATGCGTATTTATAACTTTTTTAGGATTTTATTCATTTTTTTAGAATTATTAAACAGTTTAAATACTTTAAATTTAAAACAAAGTAGGAGAGTGGCTTTTTTACCAGATAAAATTGATATTTAATTGAAAATAAACATAGGGAAAACGTGGTAAATTTAATCACGTTATTGGGTTTATTTTAATTTTTTCTTAAATATAACATATTTATTGAATTAGCCTGAATGTCGATTGATAATTTTTATCGAAAATCTTGTCTTATATTCTCAAGATAAGTGATTATATACTTTTAGAAAAATGTTTTAAGACTATATTTGAAAAAAATAGTACAAAATTAGATTTTAGGTGCAATCTATTAACATAAAATTAAATAACCAAAGTATAATTATCATATTTTTCGTTTGAGAAGTAAATGAATTTTTATTCTACATATGTTTCAGTTACATATTAATTCGACATGATAAATTGGAATATTTTCCAGTTAAATAGCATAACAATTTAATATTTACGCCGAGCAAGGTTCGTAAACATGTTAATTTTATTGTTATTAGAAAATCCCCATGTATGTTTACACTTTATCGTTTATAACAATTCAAACATCTCATGAAGTTTGAATCTCCATTCTCAAAGAACACTTACAGTTTTTAAGTTAACGTGCTCATTTGCTTTGTCAATTTAAATCATTGGAAAACGAACATTAAATAACTTGTATTTCACTTTGATTGTTTAAAATCAAAGATTTATCACTTAAATCTAATTTTTAAATAACTTGAGAGGTTTTTGGATAATTATAGATAATACAAAGTAACACAACTTTTACAAACTTATTTATTTTAAGTTAATTTGATTTATTTTATCGAGTAGAAGAGAAAATTTGGAATATTTTTATCTCATCTCAAATATTTTTCAAAAAATGATAAACCACAGAATAAATTATAATATTCAGCTAGTAATCATCATGTTGGTACAATTATATAATGGTTTTGAAATTTTCAAAGCTGCATATTTAAATATCTAAAGATATTTTATCACAGAGTTAATATTAATTAAATTTGATATCAAAAGCGAACACTTAATAAACTAGAGCCCCAGAGCAAAATATTTTGTTTTTAAAGTCATCTTTGGCTCATTATGTATTTTAATGATAAAAATAACACCGAATATATATCTGAGAGGAATGTGAGTTTAGTTTATTCCAAAGAAAACATGTGAAATTTATGTTTATTCTAAATTTTCAAAGTTATCACGTTTTATGCAAATAAATGATAATAAGAAACTATTCAGCATTTATAACGAAAATTAGCATGATAAAATTGTTAGTACAATGTATCAAATCAATCTCATATATTTATTGATTTGTTACTTCATTAGCTGTGATGACAACGAAATAAATGTAAAAGGTTCATTCTCACAAAATTATTTTACCTTTTGTATCAGTCGAAAACTTTTCACGAATATTTTTCAGATAACTGACATAAATCACTTTATGGAAAAACAATATCAATTTTATAACATTTTCCCAACTCTCTAAAACTGAACTTTCATTAAGTGTATAGTTTTATCAGAATTTAGAGGTAGAAAAGTTTTTTATCTCTTAATAGGAGAAAACCTTTCCGTTTGTTAACATAACATTTATTAAATTTATAAAGATCATTCATTTTACATTTAAACCAAAGATTAAATGACATTGTTTTTATCCAAAAAATATATTTAAAATCACTTAAAAATAAATAAACTTCTTCATAATGAAGAAATTTACTGGATATTCTGATAAAGTAGAAAGTAAAACTTGATAAATTAGTTTTTAATTTTGGCCATATTGTGATTTAATCCGTTCTAATTCAACAAAAATATATCAAATATAAATGATCCTAAATAACAAAGTCCTGACTATTTTCCTTTTAAAATATAAAAAATCAAGAAAATCAAAAGATAATTTCAATTATTAAATTTATAAACTCAAAATTGATAAATTACTTTTCACCAATAAAGTACAGCAAACAATAAATTTATCAAAGATAAATAATGTTAGAAAATTTTAAACGTTTACTTTAATTGAGAAAACTACAAATATTTTAATTATATGACTATCTTTTACCCTTTAAATGATAATGTTTGAAATTTAATAGAGTTAAAAGGTGCTTTTATCTCAATGAATTATTAAACATGGGCAGTTATAAATACATCTTCAGCCTGTAGTTAAATATTGATTTATATATCAATGAGTAAATCTACACTAAAAACCTAAATTTAAAACACAAAATTTTTCACATAAAATTTAACTCTGACTCCATTATTGAATAATTGTTGATTTAAATGACTTTCGTTGATCAACGGCTTACTGACATTTTGCCAAAAAAATAAAAATTCAAGAAATAAATTAATTATTCTATAAAATTATAACCACAAGTTCTTTATTTTGGCTAAAGAAAATATCATCTTATGAAAATTTTTCACATATTTTCTTAAGATTTTTATCCTTTTTAATATCTTTAATAGCAACTAATTTAACTTTGCTTGTCAAGTTTTAATATTTTGGTTTAATCCAAGTTTATTCTCTTTTTATAACATCAGTCGAATCTCTAAAATTTGAATGTACAATACTAACCTTATCTAACACTCCTCGATGCCAGGCTTAAATTGAATTTTTCGTTCAAGGAAACCCTCTTTTACGAAAACATCACAATGAAATCTGAGAAAGCGCGCTAATACAGGGTTCTTAAACATAAACTGTATAAATTTGTAAGTTTTCTGTAATTGTTGAATTTACCTTTAATGTTTCAAAAGTACTAATCTTAATTATATATTCTTTAGTTTTTTTGACTCATCGACAACATTCATATTTGGAACAAAAATGAATGAAAAAATCATTTTAAGTACCATTTTAATATCTTTATTATTTTTATTTTATGATGTAAGTCAATATGCTTGTAAGTTTCTCAACAAAGATTTTCTAAAATGATAAAAATCCACCATAAATGCTTTACACGATAAATATTAATCTTAAAGGTGTTATTTTTACTAATTCGTAGTCAATAAGAATATTCTTAGATTAAGTATCAGAAATTAATTTCATTATTCAATTAAAAAGTCGATGTTTCTTGTTTTTTTCTTTAGAACTATATATCTAATTGTGGAATTTCAACGAATACATTATATTTGAAATTATCTGAAGGTACTCAATTGAATGTTCCATCATGTATCCATGAATTACTATTATAAGCATGGATTAAATTTTCTATTCTCTCAAAAAAAATTATTGTACAATTTTCATGAATAACCATCGTCATTAAGTTAAAATTTTTAACTTTGATTTGTCAATCTGTGAGGATTTGAATATCTTCATTTAAGAGTGTACCTTAAATTGTAATTCTTTTATCTCCATTGTTATATCATGCCTCATCTATTTTCGACTGTTAGATCTCCTACAATTTTTAAATAAGATTCTTTGATGCTTTCAGAAATCGATGTTCAAGCAAGATCTTTGGTAGTTTTTCCACACAAATATGTCGAAAGTAAGAGCTTTAATTTCTTGTTCACGTATTCAACTGATGATGTTCTTTTTGTGAAAAATCCGTTTCAACGCCTTCAGAGGTAAATATTTTGCCTTTACATGCTCGATCAAAACATCTCAAACTTCGAGCCAATTTTGTAAACTCATCTGCATGGTAAGCAAAGCCGGGTTCTGATATCACATTACCTCCTTAACAACTTTTTATTTTTTCTGGTTAAATAATTCTTTCATCTGAGCTATAAAATTTTTTCGACTAATTTGCGTCATAGGTTGACCAACATTAAACAATCATTTACAAACGTGAAATTTTTTTAATATTTTAACTCTGTTAACCCAATCGTAGCATCATAATTTATTGATGAATCGTTAAAGATTTGTGTCATGGACACAGTAATCTCAATGGTTAATAATTTTACTCACTGAGATAAATTTTTAACATCATTTTCTTATGACCAAAATATGAACCAAACTTTTATTCATTTTTTTTCGATATAATTTTCCTTATGGTTTCACTATGGAGATGAATATTTTAAAACATGGTAATGACAAAAATTTAGCTGATATAACCGAGGAAATAACATTCCATCTCTTCTGGATGTTGTTTTTATCCGATGATTCAATACATTTATTGGCATACGCGTTCTAAATTTTATATTTAAGCAGTTCTAACCGCGTTCTTACATCCTGACTTTAAGTTTAAATATAAAATTTATTCCATTTATATCTTTAGATCAATTTCCACAGTTATCTATGTTAATATTTTTTTGTGGTTCAAAACTCTTATTGACAACAGATTTTAAGATTTTTTTAATTTTTCTTTTTAATGATATAATTTAATTGTTTCGTTTCAGTGTTTTCCTTTCCCACCTAGGTTTAATATACTTTATACATGAATGTTTCTGTTTTAAAACAAAATATTTATAATGCCAAGATTTTATGGCGTCAAAATTTTAAATTAAAGTTATTAGAGATATTTATAAGATTGTTAAGATTAACGCCTTATAGGTTTTAAAATTCTGCGTTGAATGTTAAATTAAGAGAATTTCTAGTTTGTTTAAATTGAATTTTTGAAAATATTTTCTCTATCGCGCTTAATAAAAATTTGAAAATCAAGAAAATCAATAATTCGAGCTGACTTTTATCCTATGTGATTTGGTATTAAACAATGTTTGAAGTTGACCGCCTTTAAAATATTAAGATAAATTAGAGTTTTTAATTATGTAATTTTAACGATCTTAACCGTTCAAACTGTAGCAGAGATATGAGTTAACCCCAATTTTCATATTAATATAGATTGAGGAGGCCTACGTTTTTTATATCAAGAGTTAAAATTACCATTTTTTTCGATTCCGATATTAAAGTATTCAAAATGCTGAGAATTAAACCATCTTTAATCTAACTCCATTCGTAATACTGTTTTTAGTGATTAATTTTATGAACCTTATGTTTTTACCACGGGTATCACATGAGTTACAGTCTGAAAATTATCAACTTTCAATGATAATTTTTGATATCACAATGTCATGCGTTTCATTCCACCAGTTCAATCACTAATATTATCTCAATTTATAAAATAATTCTTTCAAAAATTAGCTGGCAGAGAAAAATCGACATCCTTATGAAATAACATTATTTGTCATAAAGATTATTTATCATTCTCCAAACAAAATGTTGCATGCAGGTAAAATGAAAACCCAATCACTCCTAGTGGTATTTCCATTGGTAAATCAAAATTCAGGAAACTCATTTGTCGATATTTTAAATTTTTAGTCATATTTAAAATATTGAGATTTAAACTTAAGGAAGCGATATCATATATAAAATACAGAATTTCAAGATGTTTTTTTATAATGGAAAATCCAATGAATTGATTAAGTTTGAAGCTAAAAAGTAAAATCCAAGCCACAAAATGATTTTCAGTTCACATAAAAATAAGTTCGCGCTTATCTTTGATATTTTAAGAAATGTTTCCAATAAATACATAAACCCTCATGAGAGTTTCTTTCAAACAAATATGAAGAGATTGAATTAATGAAAATTTTTCGATGATTTGATATCGACAATTGTATAAGAATTAAACTTTAAGTTTTTAATTAATTTTTTTCAAGTCTTGTTAAAGGAGTTTGAACATTTTTAAATTTTGATAATTAGTTGAGTTTTTCACTTAAATTGAAATATTTAAATTATTCAAGATCATAGTTAAATAGATCAATTGTCTAATTTACGGTATTCTGCTAAATTATATTTTGACCTTCACAGATTATGCTCCATTTAAAACTTTTTAAATAAACAAAAGAACGCACCTGTGTAAATTGAAATTTATTGCTAGTTTCTCATTTTATTTGGCATCTTTTAATTTTTTCAGGGTAAAAATGATGAAAATTTGAAAAAAGTAAGAATTAACGGAAATTTTTGAGAATATTCACTCAGACAAAAATAAACATATTTCAAGATTTTCATTCTTGTAAATATTGTTAATAGAATAATTTTTGGAATGTCCATCCTTTAGTCACTTAACATTTTAAGAATACTTGTGTTTTATTTTGTAGAGTCAGATATATTGGCGTAATTTTTGCCAAACAGTTATCATCATACTAAAATTCCACCTTATTAATTTTAATTATTATACTTACCTATGTTTCAACTCTTCAAGGTATATTTGATCATTTTTGAAAAAAACTAAGATATTACAAATGTGCCAAAAGATTAATTAAATCACTGAATGTAAATACTCACATGCATGTACATATACAAATTTCCATCAAAAAGCAAGATATTGTAAGCTGAAGTTTAACTTATTGATGATTTTTATCTTAATATTATTATCATATTAAAAATTTATATTTTCAGAATTTCACAAAAATACTCTAAATAAATCAAAACAAATTTGTTTTGGGTTTCGATCATATATAACATATTAAAATTAAAACATGCCCAGTCGATTTAATTTGCCCTAATCTCAATCAAACGTCTAAGTATATAATCTGGAGACAGTTTGTATGTTATTTGCAAATTAAATAATTCTGCTTGACAAATTTTGGGAGTGTCATTTACACTTTTTGATAATTTTATAACTAGGAAAAAGATAACACTTTCAAAATCCTCGTGATAAAGGATTCGATCTATTGAAAACATCACATCAGTAGAATTGCATTCGGATTTTAGCTTTTCTTCAATCTTTTTCCTTAAGTCAGAAAAAATTGATTTTGTCAAAAGGTTATGATTGAAATTTTCACCGTGAGTATAAAGATTTTTAATATCAATTTCTGTAAAGTTTAACGGATCCCGATTATCTGTGAGTTTATCGTTAGACTTGAAAATGTTTCTGGCTTTATAAAGCTTTAATAAGTGATCTGGTGTTGACGATGGTCAGCTCTAATTTTTTAAGTTTCATGAAATGAGTTTGTTTTCTTATTGGGTGTACAGCTATCAAATCTATTAGATTTAGGATATTTTCCCATCTGATTGTTTTTCTTATTCTGTATTTAGCATGTAAGAATTTTTTTGATATCTTGAATCATTAAAAATCTTACCAAATCTATTCCATCAGAACATGTAGTTCGAGCATATTTAAAGATACATCTCCCCAACTCAGTGTCCTCATGTGAGGTTACTGCCGATTTTAAACATTGATCAAGATATGGTCCTATGGATCTTAAAGTTTGACGACTCAAAATTATCGAGGTTCCTCCCATACAAAATCCTAACCCGTTTAATCCCAGAACATGCCGTTCATACTGACGACCATAACCTATGCGCCCAATATAATAGTTTCTTGAACTATCCAACTGTGCCAAAAACTCGACCAGATTTTGGTAGATGATATAAACGTCATCATCAGCCCGTATAAACCATTCATATTTATCCAGATAATTTTCGTACATGAATTTGATCATCAAAAATGACTTAATTTGTGGTGGGTAAATTTCATCTTGAGTTTTTAATAAAACAACGTCACTTGAATTTGGAGTGAATTTAAAATTATATCCAACAAAAAATTTGTAACTGTTTCGAAATTTCTTAATCCATGTGTTGTTGGCTTGTTTTGCTCTTGTATTCCAAGTTTTTGAATTTGTTAAAATTCCCAAAAATATTGATGATGGTTTACAATTTCCAAGAATAGTCTGAGATTTTGATAATTTGTCATTCAAAAAATAATTAGCGCGAAAATGACTAGTTTTCAACTTGAAAAAGATAACTCCACTCAAAACTCCGAATAAGAAAATTTTCAGCGACACAGACTTTTGAGAATGGAAAAACGATGTCACCATAACAGGTGGCTTCAATTGTAAAAATTCAATTTCGTAAGTACTCGAATGAAATACAACTATTTGAGTTCGCAGATGCTATCTGATCGTATTTTAAATTTGAAATGTTTCTTAAAATTAAAGATTAGATTCTAAATTTTGTAAAAAATAGAATGTTTCCATTTTTATAATATCTCACTAAATTATAGATTCTTTAAGTTTCTTTATATCTACTCAACTCTTTCAGGTATACCATTATATTTGTTTACACCTGCGCGTTAGCTAATTTATTTTATGAAATACAGGTCGGAAGCGATTTTATTCCAACTCAACTTCAAAGAATTAATGCCTCTAAAATTATAAAAATGTTTAATAACCAATTAAAAGAATTCCTTTGAGCTTAATTTCTTTAAACGTTATGAATATATTTACGGTAGTAATTGAATGACGCGTGATTCATACGTGATAATATAAAGTATCTGATAAAATGATAATGGTCTATTCATACAGTAAATCGCTCGTTCTTTAAATCTGTAAAATAATTTGAAAAATAGATATTCTCATGTCGACTTTCATTATAATAACCTAAAATTCAATTGTTAACCTGAACCTTTGGAAAAATTAAAGATTTTATCCTGCATTAAAAATTAAATCAATTTAATCTAAAATAACATTTTAAAACGACTATATATGCAGAGTCGTATTAAGATGTAAAATATGTCAAAAATTTTAACATGAGACATTTTCATATCAAAAACACTTGTTAGTTTTTTACAAGGGTAATTTTGGTCAAATATAACTGACACCTAGATTTTGTACATTTATGAACATAAGATTAGAAACTACCTGCAATACATCAAATTCAAAAACTACATAATTTTCTTTTTAGGATAATAAAAACTTTTGAATATCTAAATTCCGTATTTTTGATTAAGAAACGTGTATGAATTTTATGTTATTTTTCTGAACTATTTTTTCATTAGACGAAACTTTAGAATTATGCTAATTTAAGATTAACCCTTTTTTGTTATAAAGTAAGATAGAACGAAATTCAGAATGTTTAAAAGATATTTCGACGAGTTCATGAGAAACTTTATAAGATCAACTCTAATTTCTTTTAAAATACAGTGCAGATTTTTTAATTTATCACTCAGAATAAAATATTTTAAATAAACTAATTTTTTAATTTTCTCATAGCCTGTTTTAAGAAAGTTTAAAATTAAACCTGTCGTATATGATCGGTATAATGGCTCTGGTAAGATATTATGTAGTTTTATCATACAAACACTTTTAGTTATATCTATGATTCATTCTTAAATCTCCCCATGTTTTTTTATTAGAAAACAAGAAAATTCATTTTATCTGAATGTTTTTTGAAATTTTCTGGCGAAATCTTCTCGTTTATTAATCATTTCTGAATATGAATTTTTAATTCTTAGATAACAGAATGAGTATGTCCTTACTTGTTTAATCGGGTATTTTTTGCATTTTTCATCTTCTGTAATTCCAGTAAAATTCAGCTATCTTTATTTTTATGAATTTACAGCCTTATTATCTGATTTTTATTTTGTGTTAACTCATTTTTACTTATCTATAAATATATGCTTTAAAAAAGGACATTTAAGCTGAATTTTTCATTCATGAGTCTTTATACATTCGTAATATTCATAAAATTGAGCATTCAGTCATAAACAGATTTTTGACCCCAGCGACAAAATTAACTTTCAATTAAATTCGAGCATAAAATTCCTGGGTATTGAATAAACACTCAAGTAAAATAAGCTATTCATCCTATAATTACGAAATCAATTTTTTGTATTTGTAAGGTAAAAATTGTTTAATCAATCCAATAATTCTTGATGATAACCATAATATTCGACATTAAAAGCATTAGATTAAGTATTACGCCACGATTCCGTTTATCGCTTTAAAATTATAACATACATAAATAGGTCTGAAATTTTGTTTTAACCATCATAAATTTTGGCAGATGCATTTTCAAAAAGTATTTCGCAGTTGTAAGACACAGACAGATATTTCACAAGAATGAAAGAAAATACCATAGCATATTCTCTACCAATTTAATTGTAGCTGAATTAAAAAAATTTCAAGACTATGAAATAATATGAATGTATTCAATAGATAGATTAAGTATGAACGCTTAAACTAATTTTAATTGTGTTTATACCCGTCTAAATTACTAAAATTTGTAAAAATGAGTCGATCAAACTAGCTAACGTGTTAACTGATCAAGAGTAATTTTCGGAAGGTTTTTCCCATTTTTCTAATTTCGACATAAGTTGTTTTTTTAATAATTTATTTTTAATAAAAAATCTAATTACAATGGACGTGTGTTATAAATCGCTAAGCGCTATAACAACGGATAATTTTTGTAAATATAAATAATAATAATTCACACACTAAAATACTTGATTTGAAACTTAATGATGTGTTTATTTTAGGAATAATTTTTAAATTGAATTGTAATTTTATTGAAACTGCGTCATCGAATAAAAATATCTTTTCGATGTTTTGAGTTATTACTTTAATCAGGTTAAAGTTAAAGAAATTTAAAATGACAAAATCTTGAAAATTCCTTTGTGTTCTTTTTAAAATTATTTTATTCCACAATTCTCAGAGTGCCGTCAATTATTCATCAATTTTGATAACTGTAATCCATTGGTGTTATGAATAATCAACATAAAATCTTAATTTCACAAAAAGCTGTTACCATGGAAAACCTATTCTGAGTTAGAGATGTATTAAAATGATTATGATCTTTATCAGATTAGTGTTTATGAAAAAAATTATGTTGGAATTTGTCTAATTTTTTTCCTGAATTTATATGGGTATGATTTTAATTTATAAGCACTCACTCTCTATGTTATTTCATATATATTCTGAAATTTTTGTCATTCATTTATTCGTCTACTTTATTTTTAGAAATTATGACAAGACGTTTTATTTGTAATATACAAACTATTCGGCAAAACTCGTTGCTTTGACTCAAAGTATGATTTTCATTGTCTACGAAAGATTATAAATAATCTTCTGATTTGGTCATCACTACAGTTTAACGAATTTCTCCTTTTTCATCTTAATCATAATTATTTGAATGTAATAAATCGTATAATATCTATCTTTTAAAAAGTTACAAGTTTTTTACAAATTGAAGAATCTAATAAATAATTCATGTTTCGATCAATTGAAACTGTCATAAAGTTGAGAACACTCAAATAAAATTCCACTCCCAATCTAAGAGTAAATTTTTCGTTTTTAAGAATTTAAGTTATTTCCTAATTTAAAAACAAAAATTGGAAATATTATCAATATTCTGGCAAAAATTATGATTTTCTAAAGGTTGACAATCGTAGATAAAGATAGGGTAATGGCCATTATTTATGCGATGTTAAATTTTACCCGAAAATTATCGAGAAGATATACAATATGTCACCTTTTGATCATTTTATTTAGGTTAAGCATATTATAAAGATTATTTCTTAACTTAAAAATTATTCAGCACTTTAAAGCGGTGTATCTGCAAAAATCAATCAAGTTATATTTTAAAACGATATAAACCATAAATGGTCATTCAAATTACTATTTATCAACTTGTTCAACAAAATAAAAATCATTAGAAACTTTTAAATGTTCGTGTAATTTCGTATGTACGCACATTAAAATGTTCAAATTTACAAAATTATTTTATTGGAATTTAAAAGCCAAATCGACTCACGGCCTAAACCTTTTGGAGTTTTTATCTCTATATTTCAAATGTTTTTTACTATTGTTCAATTTGGACATTTTCTTCCCTCAATATGAATTGAATCGGTAATAAGATCAAATAATTGAGTATATTTCCAAAACTCTCATTTTACTTCAACATTTTCTAATTTTAAGTTGCTGTATTTTTGAGTATTAAACTTGATTTCGTTTAGCAATCGGTTCTAACTCTTTAAATTTTGAAATAATTATTTAAAGGACTGAATGAGAGTATTTCAAAACGAGCATTCACCTTGGCTAATTTTAAGATGACTTCAAGAGATAAAATAATATCTCCCTTAGAATGAATGATCATCTTTTGATAATTTTTAGTTTATTAAATGTTAACTGCAAACAGTGGTAAAAAATACTTAATTCGTAAAAGCGTTAATTTTTCAAACCTCATTAAGATAATAAAATCTTGACTTTAAACTGAAAATAAAACAGTTTAAAAACAACTGAAGTTGTTTATTGTATTTATTTTATTATATTAAGATGAAATGTTCCACTCTATTTTATAAATTAACGCGGAGCTAATTAATAAAAGGAAGTATTAAAGAGAAGTTAAAATTTAATGATTTAACTTTCATTAATTCGACTTATCAAATGACGTTATTTGATGATGATAACTTTAAAATAACTAAAAATCCAGGGTTCTAAATACGTGAATGCTTTTAAAATAAACACCATTATTTGATATTTAATAGATTTGATCTGTAAAACAATTTTACAATGCTTTCATTGCTAAAAAATAATTTTGTCTGCTCTAAAACTCTTTTAAGAAAAATTAATGACAATTTTATGATCAATCTTTCGTTTGTTAATTATACAGTAAGATATATAAATGGGAAATGATTTGAATTAAAGGCTTCATTTTAATACCTAATTATTCAATTATCAACTGCGATATGCAAGTTTAATCTTCGTTAATTGCCAAATAAACTGCGTTGTTTATAAATAAAATCCCATTTTTAAATCTTAAGTCAATTTAAATGATTTTACCTATGAGTGAATATAAAACTCTAGAAAAGATGAAAAAATTTTATGAAAGTCTATAATCATAATATCGATGGACCCTGGCTCTTATGGTCCCAATATTCACACCAATTAACTTTTTTGACATTACTCCAATTATGGAGTCAAAACTTTTTCCACAATTCAACGATTATAAGTTTTAATTTATTTAATGAATACTTTTTTTTATCATTTCCATTATACTCTGCATTAGTTATCATATACCCACATTAGATTTCATAAATCATGATTTAATTTCACAATTTGATATGCTTTAATGTAAAAATCTGTATTTTTAGGATTTAAATGAAACAATTTTATCAATAAGTCATGTTTCTTTTTGATTTGTATATCAAGTTTAAGACTCAGTTACTTTAAACTATTATTCTGTGATACCAATATTTCCTATGAGACATCTCGCTCGTCTCTGAAATTCATTCAATAATTAACTGTTTAATATAGATTGGGAAATCTTTGTTTATAAAAATGAATGCACACATGTGCGTTCTTGTAATGCATGCCTTTACCACTAATCTGATTAAGATGACATTTTGTAAATATTTTGATTGCTCATCCTTGAATTTATTCAGTTTCATAAAATCTAACAATCAATGCTTATCACGTGGACTGCTGTATGTGGTCTGCTCACTCATACTAAAAACTTCTGTCTTTTTTAACATTCTCAAAGTAGAAAAAAGAAAAATATAGTGTATCACAAGGTACTTTTTCGTTTGTATGAAATTTGTACATTAATACAAACTAAAAGCTTTCTTTTTTCGAATGATATCGATTCACGATGTTTCGAGCAAAATTTAGTAAAATTCCATCTTTAATAAATATTTTTTTTTGCTTTATCACAATTATATTTAAGTTTATTTTAGTCCCGAAGATAAACAAACTAAATATTGCCAAATTGAAATATAAATTTTAGATTTATCAATGATTTTGTGATATTGACTAATAAATTGTTGTATATGCCTTCAACAAATTTAGGATTCACTTTCATACTTTCGACCGTTTATGATAACTTCGTTGATGTTAAGAATTCCAACTCTTTAATTTTTACGAGTTATTTACATACCGAAGTTATGGATTTAGGTGAAAGTTGGTATTTTTAAATACGTTTTCATACATTTGCGATCAATACTCAACTATTAATCACAAAACATGCGATATGGTAACTTTACAGAGTGAAATGAACGATGAGTTAACTTCAAGATTAAATGCCAAATAGTATCATCCTAAATGCGAAAAATAAACCCCCTGCAATTTCTTATCATGTACATATGGAATTCTAAAAATGTTAAATTTGATGATACAGTTTAGTCTCATGTATATTCAATTTGTAAACGACCCTTCAATTAAAAAATTTGGTTAAAAATTGGCATGTGTAATATTTTCATAAAATTTAAATCAATAAAATTTTAGTATTATAAATAATAAGAGATTAGATCAGGACAAAGTATGGTCTCAATCCTAGATTTTTGCTGATTTGTAATTGACATTAAAAATTTTATTCTTTAGGTTGATATGAATAAAAATTTACATTCATGGCAAATATAATACATAAATTAAAAAAATTACCGTCCATTATTTAAATATATATTCGCTAAAGTTCGTTTTATATATTCTACCATTTTAAGAAAAATGAAAGCTTTAAATATTCATTGAAGGTCCTATGTGATAAGTTTAGCTAGAGTATGCATGAACGATAATTAGAATGTTTTAAAAATATTGATTAATTTAATAAATCTAAGGTGTTTTAAGAAATGTGGCATATCTTTGGCTGAAAATTTGCATCTTTGATAAATTTGTTATCGTATGAAGATAAAATTTAGTTTTCGTTTATAAAACTTACACATTAGCATTGTATGTTTCAAAAAAATACGTGTTATTTTTGATGTTTATATTGATTGCTTATCTATACCACTTCACAAGGGTTAAAATATTTTATTTTTCATACGCAATAAAGGTGATGAAATCCTAAATAAACAGTGCTAGTTTTTCAACTCATTCATTTAGCACTTACAGTGATTTTGAAAAATCAAAAAAGGTCAGAGGTATTTAAGAAAACATGGAGCGTGAGGTAGATAAAACCAAAACGGTTATTTATTTTTAATTTTATGACTTATGTCTTCATTTTAAAAGAATTCCCAAAATTTATCTCTTAAGTCGTACATTAATTTATTCCTGGTACAATAAATAAGATATAGACTTTAAATATCCTGAAACAAATTTAAGATTTGAAAATATAGGAAGATTCTTATTTATCTAAACTTTAAGTTGAGCATCGACTAACAATTTAATTGAAAAATGTACTATTTCGGGTCATTTGAGTTATCTTCTTATTAATGAAACGATGAACATCTTTTCATTTTAAATATCACTTTTATGAATTAATCTGTGAAAAAAAGATTTTGACATCCATGAAAGGTTTCAAATAGATCGATTAAAAGTGGGATTTTCTTTAATCATTGAATTTAATGGATGTATTTTGATATTAATAGAATCGAAAAAAAGGAAGTTTTCCTCATCAAATTTGAAAATAAATTTCACTATTTCAAATTTTACGATTATAAACGTATTTTAGGGATATTTTCATTCAGAACAGTTGATTGAGACGTTGATACTTAATAGTGATAATATTTTAGCATCGATACAGTAAAAATTCAAGAAAACGTTAAATTTAAAGTTTTTAAACTTTCCTATTTAAGTGTTTCTGATTTAAAATAATATTCTTTTTTTGAAATTAAGTTAATTGTTTTTTCGATGTGTGAGAAATCAAAGGTTTCCGATTGATTTACCGAAACCAGAATGAGTTGATCTCATATATTCATCTTAAAGAATTAATAAAGACAAATTTGTTTTTTCTACAGAAGAATAAGAATAAAATTAAGAACGGGTTAAACAGTAATCAACTTCATAAAAATCTTTCCTAATATGATTTTAAATTACACCAATGAGTATTTTGGATGGAATATAAATTTTCATATACTTTTGTGAAACTCTAATAAGAAAATAAATTGAAATTTTAAAAATTTGGAGGTTTCTTGTGTTTTAAGGTTTAATAATTTATAAACGAGTTTTCTTAATTAATATTAATCACAAGTTTAAAAACATAAATGGCTTTTTATGGATGATATTAAGTTTCATAGATAATTAAATATGTCGTTTAAATGTTTAAGGATAATTATATTTTAGAAATTTGATAGCAGATCTGGTTTATCAACAGAAGTTTAAATTTTAAAACGAATATTTTAACTCTAACTTAAAAAAAGGTTCTAGAAACATTTTTAAATTTATCTTTGAATCGGATTTATAAAATTTGCCAACATTAATTTTGAAAATGTCAAAATATGTAATTATTTACAAAATGAGCCGTTGAAATTTTTAAAGACTAGCCACATAATATTGAATAGAAATATTCTCAAAAAATGAAAATTAATTATTGACAAATTCTGATGAGGTTTTAAACTAAAATTATGAAAATATAATAAGATATACTTGAAAAGGTTTAATTATTATTAAAGAAAATATAATTTTATTGATCACAATCAATAAATTTGAAAACATCAAGTTGATAAAAAACAAGATCAAATGGCAAATGTGTTTCGTTCTGTCTTTGTGAATATGTAAATATAAAAAGTCTAACTTACATTATTATTCATGAAATCTCCGTTATTGTGCTGTATAGTTATGGAATAAAAATATTAAAATGTAAAAATCAACATTTCACATGTCAAGTCTTTTACATTTATATTTTCTCAATTAAGTTTATGAATATATAATTTTAAATTATTTTTAAATTTTTAGTTTTTGCTTATTTCATTCAATTTATGAAAAAACACAAATTCCACTTGTTCAGTTTTTATAGTCAACGTGAAATGAAAGATTGGAAACATGTTAATCAACAATAAAATTTGCTCACATTTGAAAAAGAACCATTTTTAAGAGGGATAGTTATTTTTTAATGCTAAAACTCTCATTTATCAAAGTAACATTGTCTCAATGTTTCAATTAATGTTTTCTCATCAAAATGGAATTTTATTCACCTTTCTATACAATAAAAATGAAATTATTCACACTTTTAATGGGGTTTTATGTTTCTGAAGTAACCTTTACTTTTGTCGACCATCTAAATTTTAATTTAGATAAAATTTTGAAAACGAAATGTCAAATATTAATTAACAAAATGTATATTCGAGTTGTGGCTTAAAGTTTACCATTGATTATGTGGACATTTTAACTCGATCAAATTTTTGATTGGTATTTCCCAGTTTTTTGACACTTGAGCGAAAAGTTTTTAATGGTCAATATAATTAAGTATTTAATGGAATAAACTCAATAAATGTAAAGTCTAACCAAAAGTATTTACTAAATAACTCGTAAAGTCAAAATCACTTTGATTGTTAATTATAAGACAACAGAATCATGAAGAACTCTCATCAGTTAATAAAATTTAGAAAGTCTTTATTTCAGCTATTTATGAAGTTTTTGATAAAATCTTCAAAATGAATCATTAAATTATTTGTCACTGAGGGACGGCATGAATTCGGAAGATTGAGAAATTACTAAATATCGACTTTGATGATTAAAGTGAGTTATGAAATCGACGATGACTTGCTTAAAAGGGTAAAAAACCTACGAATGACAAAAATAACTATTTGGTGAGAAAATATTCACTTTTTGCATTTTTACAATGTAACATTTATAAAAATGAAAATTGTGAATAAAAACTTCTTTTAGTTTTCAGATTAAAATTATTTCCAACCATAAATTAACCTTATTTCGAATCATTTGAGAAATTTTAAAAATATTTATGTTTTCTGATAAAAGAGGACAAATTTGCAGTATCTTCTGCTTTATACCTATCGTTTATCAACAATGAAAATTCAATTAAAACAAACAAAGCGTGTGCATAAAAAGGTCCTTCAATGAGAAGCATATTATATCTTCATTTATCACAACTGTTTCAAAATGATTTGTGTAAACAATAAAGTGAAATAATTCTCCTATGCAGTAATTTGGTAAAATTTTCATGAAATCGAAACAGTCCTAACTCGTTGGGTTTTTTAGAATACATAAAATAAATAAAAATCTAAAACACACTATAATTGCTATTTTTATGAAAAGTCTTGAAAGTTAAATATTTCTTCATTGATACGGCTTAAAAATTTCGAACATTTCTCGTTTTATTTTACAAGAACTGTCAGTCAAGTTATTGAACTTAAGTTAAAATTAGATTGGAAAATTTGAAAGATTAAAAGATACTAAAGATCATATTATGAATAAAATGAAATATTCTTTGTTTTATATTATGTATTACCTTTTATTGATTTGTAATAGTTGATCAAAGGCTTCAAATGGACTACACCTAACCAATTATTTTCACGCTAAGCAACATAAGGCATTTATATTATAAAAAGATAATAACATATTTAGATGTAGTTAACGTCATAAATATATTCCTTTCATTTTTATTTGATTTATTTTCAATTTTTATGATTGTTAATTTTTATTTTCTCGAATATCGTAATTGAATCAAAATAGCATCTTTATTGTAGTATGAATCCATAAATTTATTTATTCTATGAACCAAAAAATATAGATTAGAGGTAATAAATGTTTTATTTATAATTTTTTGTTTCTCAAAACACTATTTATAACGGTATAATAAAGAAAAATGTTTAAAAGAAACAAAAATGAAGAATATACGCATAATCACAGTGTCACCTCTTTTTAAATTTCAATGTTGTGAATTTATTTCTCAAAAGATGATAACAACTATATTAAATATAAATATTTTGTTTACTTTAACAGATAATAAATTTGAGTATGATTCAAACATATTTTATTGAATTTAAGATTCTATTACGTTCATATTTCTTTTTCAAACAATACGTCACAGGACTTATCACATAAGTAAGAAGATGAAGAATTCAGTGCAACGATAAAACTGTCATTTAAATTTTGAGTTCCTAAATTCTCAAATTGCTCAACGCATTTAAAGCACATCTGTGATAACAGATAAATGTGGTGAAAACATTAGATTATTCTCCCCATAAACTTCAAACTATGTTTGTTTGATTTAAAAGAATTTTTGTTTCTCCTTACCTTCAATATTTATCACTTCTTGTGACACTTTTTCTTTCAGTTATGATTTAAAAGTATAAAGCGCATGTTAACAAGATATTTTGACATGATTTTATTAATATTATCTTTACTCATATCATTTTAACCTTTGTTCAAATTAAAAAATTATAAATGCTAAATATTTAAAGGTTAAAATAATAAATAAACAAAAAATTCTTAAAACTCAGATTATATTTTCGCGTAATGAGTTTAGTGCAGATTATGTTTAAATTGAAATAATTTTTGCTTGTTTTAAAATTCTTTCATGGTTAACCTTCTAAATAGACATCCTATTCTTCTCAAACCATGTTTGAAATCGATAAGTGTTGTTTAAAATTTGTAAAAAGGATTTTTATACTTTACTTGTGGAATTTACAGGATTCATTTCTTTTTGCGTGATTATCACAGCCATTTGTTTATGATATATAAAATTACCTCTTCCATCCCTAACTAGATCGAGTATATCTGTTATTTTAAATATATGATATTAAGTTGGTTCTTAAGAAAGTACAAAAATTAAATCTCCAGATTTATTGGTAATACATTAAAATAATACTTGTTGTATGTTTTTTTTATCAAAATAGATGAATTGTAAACCTTGAGATTCTGTATTATTTTGATATTTAAACATCTAAAATCAATTAAACTCGAGTTACATCAGAACATTCAATCAATAAATTAATAGTAAATTAACTTTTAAAAAGATTTAAATGAAAATCGTTTTTTATGACCTCCATTGTTTGGATTTTATATTCAAGAAAAACCACACTTTAGATGATCTAACATCAGACTGGAATTTATACAAAACTGAAAAAACAGGAAAGAACAGATTTCAGATATAAAGCAAAGGAACATAAGATTGATCTTCAAGAATAGTGTTTAAAGTTCTTTAAAATTTTATTTACATTTTATGGTACTCGAAGACAAAATTGAATGTATTTACATAGTTTATTGCCTTTTAACCTAAATTAAAAATAAACTAGTTCGTAAATATTAAAGCGCCATTTTAACACCATAATATTTCTCAAAGTCATAGACTATTTAATGGGAAATAAAAAGATTGAAAGTATTCTACGATGAGTTGTAAATAGTACATAAAGCGCATTTACAAATATAGGTTTTCAAATTTTTTGTATAATTTCTTCATGGTAATAAAATGAAAAATTAATTAAATTTAAGTGGTATTAATGTAGTTTTAGACATTTTTCAAAATCTTACTGTCGTCTGACACCGCCAGATAATTCCGGATTACATGGCGTCATAAAATTAAGATGAAGATTTGAGAAAAGATGAGTCAAAATCCCGCCACGTGTTGCAAAACTTACCACAATAATTTTTTTCAAATGTGTAAAAATCTTGAAGAACTATATTTCAGTTAATATGTAGAATATTATGAGATAAAGTTCATCCAAGTCACCCATCAAATTCAACCAGTTTAAAATCCTTAGCCTACACACATCCTAGAAATTATAAAATTTAAATCGTAATCAGATTTATAATAATCCATTTTAATAAATAGAACACCACATTTGATAGAAATTATAAATCTGTTTATGATACTTCATAAATGATGATAATTTAGATTTATTCAAAAAAACTGTCAGGGTATTATACTTTTCTACGTATATTGAATGATAACATATATCGAATTTCTCTTTTTAATCAGTAAGACTTATCTGAGCATGTTGGATTAAGATAAAATCCATGTCAGATATATATTATGGAGTTTTTATAATTTAATACTCGAGATATTAACAAACGCCTTATGATAACATCAAATGATTAACTATTATTATTTTCCAAAGATATTCAAATGAATAATAAGAAAATATTTTATGTTTGAAATTCTTAAAATATAATTTATTAAAGATTTTGCATTTCTAGTTGTTTTTGGAGGTTTACATAAACGATGGAAGTTTTAAACATCATAAACTCCGACAGGATAATCTGAGATTACAAGATTTGTCTTTTTTCAAATAAATCAGCGTTAAATTGAAATGGCTGGTTTTATTTGTTATTTTTTTGTTTTTTAATGTTAGAACATCATCAATTAGGTGTAATTATTGGTTAGTAATTGTGGATTTACACCCGCCCACTGACAGTTTTTGGTGGTATTGTTTACTTTTAGATTATTGTCCACGGAATTACAAAATCTATAAATCCAATGGATTTAATTTAATCGAACAACTTAACCGCCGATTCATCAGGAATTACTTATAATGCAAGCTAACACCAACTTTATCCGTTCAACCAATAATGATAAGAATCTCATTGAAAACAAAGAAAATTTGATCAGTCCAAAATCTGGAAAAATAGAAACATCAAACTCTGCTTTAAAGTCAGTTAGATCGTTTGGAATACCTTTGAATGCCAACATAAACGAGACAAATAAGACCGTTACCAGCCCAATCAAACCAAAAATTGAAGACGTTGTTCAGAATTGCGATTCGAGTCACCAGGAAACATCACAGTATCAAGGTAATTTAAATTTTCAATATTGATCCTTTAATTACTTCTAATATCCTTGATTTAAAGAGGTCTAATACCTAGAAAAACTTTACAGTGGGGAGAAGAAAAAACGCCGCGAGAGAACAACATTTTCAAAAACACAATTAAATGCCCTTCAAGATGTTTACAGACACTCTAAATATCCAGATGTTACAACTCGTGAACTTTTATCAAGACAAATCAATATTCCTGAAGCCAGGATTCAGGTATGGTTCAAGAATCGTCGAGCAAAGGGGCGAAAAGAAAGTGGAAGATCTCAGCTTGGACCAGATTCTTCTGAAAATGATTATTCTTATTCAATGAATAAATCTTTGAATTCGATGGCACATGATAGGAGTTTCAATGGATCTCAACTCTCGACTTTTCCTGTCAACAGTTTAAATTACGATCAAAATCAATTAAATTCAATGAGTACTGCTATGGCATCTAACGTTAACCCAAATGTTTATGGTTTTAATCCATATATTGCTAACCCACCAAATTCATACAATATTAACCCACAAAATTTTGATTTTAACCAACAAGGAATTCGACAAACTCAAATAGCTAATAATGCAATTCCGGCATACCCTCAAAACTATATGTAATACTTGTTTTTTATCATTAGACTCAGTCCAAATGGTCAAAGTATGTACGTTGTTAATAATTTACAATATCCGTCGCACGCCAGATGTTATCCAATGGGCCGAACTCAATTGAATCAAAATGGCTCAGAATGATATTTAAAAAAATGCGAAAACTTTCCTAAAATTAGATTAAAAAATATTTATACACAATTTCAAATTAAAAATTTTATTTAAATTTTGATATTATCTACGGTAAATCAAAATTCTATAATGTACTATTTTCTATCTTCAGATAAAACGGTTATCGTCAACCGTTTTTTTCAGAAATGTACAAAATTTAAATTTTATTTATAAGTTGAAATCATATTTTTGGCATCAACGTAACTTTTTCCTAAATTTTTTGGTTGTTCAAAAAAATTGAAATTCCTATAATACTCAATTCAAAACTTTTTAAAATTTTATTTGTAGATGTTTTTTAAAAACTAAAATTTTCACATTTGATATTTTTATTCTCTCGCAACTCAAAACATTAATTTATTTTAAAATTAATGAATTTGAAAATGATATACTACATGATATTTGATATTAAAATTGATATTCATTTTACTTGAATGAAAAGTCCACACTAAAAGTTTTTATGACTGGAATTTTAGTTTATTTTAGACTGTTTTCCTGTGAAGATTTTTAATATTGAAATAAAAATAGTCAGATTTGCAATGCACTAATTACATAAAAAGTAAATGTTTCAGCTAAGGAACAATCTTGTGATACTTATGGATGAACATGATATTTTATATTTTTTAACATTTATTTTTCATCAATGGCATTTAATAATTTTGAAAATTCTGATTGTAAGAAATTATATAAATTGATCAACGAAAATATAAAGGAATGCATTTCAACGAAACAAACTTAAAAGCCAAATAGTCGACGAATGCTCATTTTTTGAAATTATTTTAATCTCTTTTCCATATACCATTTTGAGTTTAATAAGGATGATATATAAAATACAAGAATACAATATAAATATCAATTAAAGTTATGAAATTTATGATATAGTTGGTTTTTTCATGTAATATTGGCAGTTATTTCAAAACCATTTTTGTATATGTCAGTTGGTCCATAATAAATGTCGGTTTGGCTTTATTTTATGTTTAATTAGTATATAGGTCATTTTACTCTTATTTTGACTAACATTAGACTATTTAACTTGAATGTAGTTGGTTTCTGAGTGAAAGTTAATTGAATTCGTAAAATATGATTTAAAAGGGTGGATGTAAACTTGACAATAATATACTTTTCGGGTTTGATCGTGATGTTTGTACAAAATCTATCTGGTTAATTTCTTTTTGGATTCTGTATTATTATACACAACCTGGGGTTATTCACAGATAAATATTATTCTGCGAGATCATCGAATTCAAACTAATCAGCTTTTATGAAATCAATGCCTTCTTATATCATTTTTTAATTATAATAATCACTTTATTTACTTTTTTTATCAATATGATTAATTGAAAAGAAGTATGGGTTATTCAGAATGTTTTAAATCTTTTAGCACATAATCTCGGATGTTTTAAAAGTTACACCATGCGTATATCATACGTTTTTTGGAATAAATCTTGGAGAACTATCTGAATATAGATTTACGAAGATGTTCAAATTTTTATAAATTTTTAATTTAAAAATAGTCTCTTAGATTGTTTGTAATTTTCTGAAGAAGTTAAACATCGTGCATGACGCGATAAATAATTGCGCATGTACTTATAAAATACAATTTTCGTGATTCATTTAAATCATAAATTGCTGTTAAAAAGGTAACTATTTTTTTGTTTCATATCTAATAAGTTAAAAATCGGGTTAATATTTAAGGTGTTAACATAATTTAGTTTATTCCATTTTTCAGCAGTAAAATAACCAAAATAAACACACTTTAAAAGTTAATCACTTAATATCTGATGGTATACCGAGGTCAAATATATCTTGGCTCATATTCGAATTTTTATTGACGATTCATTGCTGAAATAGATGTTTAATATATTATTTCCGATTTTCTTATTAAAATAAAGTTTCACACATATTAAATTTTTTATAACCTTTGCTTTATAGTAAAACGTATAAGTGTGATGAATAAATTTTCAGGCACGTGCATAAATACTCAATTTCAAAAAGATTATGAGAAAATTAAGTTAAAAGTATTTTTGAACCAAAATTTTTCTACGGCAAGGTAAAGCACCTCAATCGAAGCTTAAAATATTCGTATAGATTTGTCGTTATAAAATAATCGATAAATGTTAGTTTATACCTCACTCGATCAAGAAGATCAAATCAGAAAGGTAAAAAAACTTGAAAAAGTGTAACATTTAAAGTAATAATTATGTTTTTGTTGGTAGTTGAATTTGTTAAGTAAATCAAAATGCCAACAAATTCTTTTAAATTCAAGTAAAATTTACTCAACTTGTCTTATGTGAATTCTTTTAAAATTTTATGATTTTATTCATTTTTGTTTGTAAGAACTCCTTTTTCAAGCACTTCTACCTCATAGAAGTTGAAAGGTTCATGCGCATCTTTTTTTCAATACAATTATTTCATCGCTCTATAATTGTTCAACCGCTCATTTAGAGTGAAAAAACTTGAAACATTTATATTTCAAAACGATTACCATCAATGTGCAGTTTTAATATGAATAAATATAAAGGATTATCTTATAAATAAGATGAATATATTTGAAATTTTTATGTAGATCATTCGTTAATTTTAAAGGTCTTTATCAAAAGAGTAGATCGTGAAATTTATAATGTCAGAAACCTTGATTTTAAATTACTTCTGTCAAATGTTATTCAAGATAATTTGGTATCTTTAATGTTGAAAATGAAAAAACAAACGTATGTTCTCGTTACATTGAGAAGATGAAATTCGTCCCACTGTACAAAATTAGAATGACTCTTAAAAAATATAATATAACTCATTAAAATTATTGAGTGCGTCTTTTGTCGAAAAATCTAAACTGTGATATTTAGCATTAACTATACGTAGAGTTGTGAGTATTTTGTGTGGCGTTTTAATTTTTGGTTAACATGTAAATTAAATATATTTTTGGACAATGGATAAATCGAAAAAATAAATTTTGTGAAATATTCATCAAGAGGTTTTATAACAGCTCAAAGCCTATCAGTCAAGTACTTAAACAGATTAAAAGTAATTGCATTTCATAAACTATTTTAATAACGAATTTCATTTATTCTACGCCCCATGAAAGACGTCAAAAAATAAAAAAATGAAAATGTAATATTTTATGCAACAAAAACAAAACACTGATAAGATTGTTTGTATAATAACAAAATCTCGGAGTCATTGGTTATTTTTTGAAGAATATATAGATGTAAAAGATGAATCGCAAACAAATTTTCATGTAAAAACGCGATTAAAAGTCATAAAAAATTACCTAAACGAAAAGTCTAAAAGTCCACTGAAATGCTACGACTTGTAATCAGTGAATTCGCAGCAAAGCTATAATTTTTCGTCGTTATCCATAAATTTTCAGAAATTATACATGGAAATTCAGATGAAAAAATTTCATTAGTTTTAATACACGCAGGAGCGAGATTATTTTTATCAAACACCGTATCTCGTTAAAAACAAAGAGAAACATGATTATTTATTTCTGAAAAATAGAACATGAAGTTGTCACAAAATTGGTTCTGTTAGTTATATCTAAAAAGTAGCTTGCATACTTTGCTTGTTTGAGTGTTTTAAAAAATTATGCAAATCTTGTTTCTACCATTTTTATTGGGTTTACTTTCAAATATATCACAGTATTAAATTTTAACTTGTTTAAAGAATACGGTTAATGATTTAAAAGATTATTTTTGGATTATTAATAGCTCAACGGCGTTTAAGTAAAGAAAAAGATGTCCTTTTAAATTTATAATTACCTTATTTTTGCCGTTTAAAGAGTTGCAACTTTGATGAGTTTGAAAATTAATTGAATGACTTTTTAAAATAAGTGAAATATAAAGCCAGTGTTTCATTGGTTATATCGCTGCCTTTGTGCTGTAGTGATGAAATTTAAAAATTTAATCAATTTTTAACATTCAAAAGATCGTAAAAATTATGAAGATAGCAAGATTTTTGTTGAATTTCAATTCTTATAATTTGATTAAATGTTGAGTTATTGACTTATCTAAATGTTATTATTCTCGTTTGTAAATTATTTACTCGACCTTGAGATGAAGTATCTTTTTTCTTTTTGACTAGCCATTTTATTCATATGCAGATTATATCTTTTGTTTCATCATTTTTTTAATTTGACAGTTTTTGAAAAATAAGTGACAAATTCATCATTGTATTTTACTCTTTGTTAATTTTGTTTATATGCCATGATACAATAGTTACAAAAACATAAGAGGGCATCATGCTTAATGCCAATAATATTTTAAAACCTTTTTGAAAGTTTGCTTGTAATAAGACGAATTTAAATTTTGAAATCTCAAAAAATTATTTAATCAAAAAAAAATTCATATATATATATATATCTTTATATGAAATATTCTTAAAGGTCAATCATTATTAAATGCAAAGAATTTTAAGTAAATTTCAATCTTCAGCTAATTTATTCTTTATGATTGATTATCATCATGATAAATTATTGAAAGATAAGATATTACTTAATTTGTTATGTAATTCCATGTTGATTGGCATCATCTTATCAATAATTATTGCGCGTGAACTTATTTTAGAGTGAAGATTTATTAGGTTTCTAACTTTCATGCTCTTTTTGATTACTTTTGGTCGATCTTTAAGTTATAAAAGGTTAAATATGGCGTTTTATATGAAAATATTAACTACGACATGGTTGTCAATTTATCAGTGATCTGTTATCTCTAAACTCTCTTGAAGGTTGATTTGTTGATTTTCTCATGTATATCTCCGACTATGACCATAAGAGTTAGTTTTCGAGACAATTCTACGATAACTATCAGGAAACATAAAACTATTTTTTGATGATTTTATCTGATTTTTGCGATATTCTAATTTAGCTTAATTTATCAACAAATTTCGGTTTTTAATCTACATTTTTCTGAATCAAGTCTTAGAAAAGTTAATTAATAATGGCCATGTATCTTACAGATGTTTACTAACTTGTTTGAACTTGAAATAAAATAAGAGAAATATATTTTCACAGATTTCTACCCAACTTGTAAATCTAATAATCAAATTATCGATGAAAAAAAGGATGATTGTTTAAATTTAGTACGATTTTGTCAGATTCCTCAAATAAACGCTGATTTTAAAAATAAAAACGTTTTTATTTACATTATATGATTTTTTCCTTGTTTATGGTTTCAAAAACAGCCTCTATTGTAATAATTGAAGCAGTTATTAAAACGTGCCTTATTATACACCAATTTTTGAATGTGTCCGTTTAAGTTAAATTATAATACTACATTCACATATAGACTACAAAATTGATTATTTCAAAATTCCGAAAAATCGAGAAGCAGCCCTTTGATAATGACTGCCTTAAGCTGTTTGTTTATGTTTTATCCTCTAATATTATATGAATAAAATAAATATGGCTGATTTTATCTTATTTCAAATTCTACTGTATTTTAAAAGATATTTTAAAGATAGTTAATCATGCATTCATCGTTAGTTGATACAAAAATTTTGTCGACGTCAGTCAAATTTTTGGCATAAAACTATTTACTATAACAATAAAGAAAAAAGTATAAAAAATAAAACGTTTAATCTCTCTTATTCTAAAAGATAAACCAAGTATTTATGTAAATTTTCTACTGCGCAGTAACAATACTATATTATGTCCGTTAGTCTGGATTTTATTTTGCAATTTTGGTTTTTTAGCATATTTTTAACTCTTGAGTTTTTTTCTTCATTAACGAAAGGTAAAAATATTTATCAAATAAAGCCTTTTAATTTAAAAGCACCATATTAGAGAAGACCGCCACATACAATGAGATCTTTCCTTTTTGAAGATTCCAAAAATTAAAATTCTATATAGATTACTTAAAAAATACAAAATTAAATTTTACTTATAATTTTGGAAAATGATCTACGTGCTTTTAACTCTTACGGGCGTCAAAACTAGTTACTAATAATACAAACGTATGATCAATTTGTCTGAGGAATAAAATTGTTGAAATTTAAAAAATGTTTCCAATTCCCTAAAACTAACAAAATTAAACTCGTTTCAAGTAATAACTATCATGTTTTATGGTCGATTCGACAAAATCCAATAATAGATAAAAATGTAAATACGAACTTGTTTGAAATTCCTAATTAGTTTTTATAATTGATAAATAGCTTTAATTATCTGGTTTATTTCGAGATTCTTGTGTCATGTGTTTATTTTAAAAGTAACGCTCAGCTTTGTGTATTGTCATGCGTGAAATTTTGGAAAAATCATGTCCACCATGCATAATAAATAATTTAGAATCTGAAAAGTTTTGGGGGTCTCGACCTACATTATGGTTTGCTTTAAATATTATTATTTTTGACTTATTTTATTGTCAGATATTCTTAATTTTAGGGTATAAATCTTCAGATAGTTAAATGAAAACGATTCAGTTTGAATAATGTGGAAATTTATTAAGTTACGTTAAATGAATACTTTTGAGTCAGAAGTCATTTCCATTTCATTCGACTTTTACAATATTGTATGATAAACAACTTTTTATTTCGATAAAAAACTTTTTTAAATTGATTTAGATTCACGTTGTTAAGCTATGAATTTGTCTTCTTTAAAAATCAAAAACTCCGTTAAAACGCAACAAAAAATTTAAAAGTGTAAAATACTGAAATAGAAGTTTTGAATAATATATTTAGTGCCATGTTGTTCTTTTAATTATATGTTGAGTGGGATTTTTATTTATCACAAAAATCCAAAAATTTCCTGTTAAAATACCTTAACTAAATTAAATATTTTATTCAACATTGCTTTCTTAGATAACATATAAAAATATTCATGACTTTAACTATCCATAAACATCATGATTATTTGTTTATTTTATTAAAAATAATTATAATACCACCAATCTTTCTCTTGAAGGCTTCAAAAAGTTGGTACAAAAAAATGAAAATATTACGTATTTTTGCGATGGCGTTTTAAAAATTATAAGACAACTAATTATTTATTAAACACAATAAAATGAGACGAAAGTTAAATTTTTTGAAATTTTCTCAAAAAATCTGTAACCCTTATTTTTCCAGACTTTTCCGAATTTGAATGTCTCTGTATGTCACTTTTAGCATATTGTTTTAAGGAACTATATAAATTATGTTTTTAAATTTTACATCTAAATTACTACTTTTTCGTTTTAAAATACAAAACCCATATGGCCAACATGCGAAGTATTGCAACACTCAAGATTTTGTGAAAGTAAAACCAAGAGACATAGTTACACACAATAGCCTTGACATAATACAAATAGAATCTCTTACTTTTTCAGATATAATGATGTATTTTAAAAAGATATTTTTGATGTCTACTTGAAAATAAAATTTTGATTCATTTTATTTCCATTTCGTGGGCTAAATTTGAATCCATTTTATTTTTTAAGATTTTAACACTATATTTGGCTTCGAGTATCAATTATCTAAAAAAGGAGTATAAATTAACGCGCACGCTAATTTCAATATGCGGTGTTGCGTAATGGAGATAAATTAATAATCACCGTCGATTTCATAGATTTATCGTTTTTTACTCTTTTGTGAGTCATGCTAGTAGATATTTTATTTTACTTCTAATATTACGTATATCGAGTTTTAATGGACCCATCGTGCTAAACTCAAAAAATTTCTTACTTATTTCCAAGTCGTTTTTATTACATCGGTCATTTATTGTAGTACCAGTACCACGACATAAATTCTTCTTTTTCTTTATCATCACGTTAATTCGATGTGTCAAAATATCAATATTTGTTGAACGTAATACTAATCAAAAAAGATCGATATAAATAACCAGTTTTTAGGTGTTGAAGAGCTGGGCTTTCTAATTTTGAGACATATAGACAAATCATATGGTTTTAAATAATTTAAGTCATGAGATTTAGCATACACTTTGAATTTGATACAATCCTATCGATTTTCATCAGTTTAAATGATTCCCTTCTGTGATCAAAACTGAGTATTATGGTTTTTTAGAAAACGAATACTTTCGTATCATTTGAATTTATCAATGTACCAGTGGCCAAAACTGATTTCAATAAGTTACATTAAACTTAGATGTAAAAATCATCTTTCTTACTTGATAGAAATTCAGATTAAATGTATGAAAAACTTTGATAAAATTTACTTTCAACTATTTTTACATAACTTTTTTAAATACATTTATTTTATGAATTACAAAAACATCACCACTTTTAGTAACATAAAATAAAGAAATATCTTGATTTTTAATCAATTTTTTAATTCTTATTATTCGAAATTCATAACGAAAAATGTTATTAGTTTTGGAGAGGCATTGGATGAGCTAGACAGCCGATTAATAGGATATCTTTTAGTCCAGATTAATTGAATTCCACTGTTATTTTAATTATGAATAGTAAGAATAATAAGGATATCTCTTATAATAAGTTGACAATAAAAATGTTCAAATTAGAAAAATACTCTGGTAAATTCTTGTCCTAAATTTCACCAAATAAGATTGCAAATGAAGTGAATGAATTAGTTTATTTATCATCAATCAATAGAAACATTAAAAAGGAATGCTTTTAAGTTCCTCTTATTGTTCGTTAAATTTCGGGTTTTAGTTTTCTTTGCGCAGTTCGTTAAGTTAAATAAATCTAAGGAAGGGAATTGACATATTTCTATTTTTGAATTTTGAAATTGATTAAATTCGGTCATAATTTTATTTTTATCGACTTATCATAAAACCGGACTTTGAGATATCAATATCATGCCTTAGTTATCAAAAAAACAAATTTTAGAAATAGTAAGGTACAGGTTCAAATGAGTTCTATATAGAGCCTATTTATTCAAAAAGTTATTTAAACATTGTCGACTGCGCAATACACGCTGACAATCCGTTTGATAAATTAATGTGTAAAGAAATTAAAATTTTGCTCAGGTAATATTAATTCTAGATTTTTCAGATGTTTTAAGGACAAGTAATTTTTAGAAAAATATTGAAAAGATAAATAAGTGTTAACATGCTTGAAAAATCAGTAACTTATTTAAAAACTCATTTAAGCCAGTCATTTTTTTACTTGCAATCTGTCTAACTTATAAAATAAGTATTAATATGAGAAGATTACCCACCATAAACTTCTAAATCCGGCATGAACTAATAATGGTCAGAATTGTTAAAACAAGCGAGTTTAAAGTTTTAATACCTTTTGATTAAAATAATAATTGAATTTATGAAAGACTATTATTAAAAATAAATACAGCTAATTAATTATGACCCATACTGTAATTTGTATATTTATGCTTAAAAACTTTAAAAGCTTCGCTTTTTCAAAAATATGAATAAAATTAAAATTTTGGATGGTTTTGAATGCAAAAATAATAAAAATGGCTAACCACCGAAACAGACGAATTCGGTTATTTCTCATTCTTTTACTGTTAACGGCGTAAATCTATTTTAATATTTGTATTTTAAATGATTTGATGAAAATATATGAAAAAGCTGAATATATTATTCAAGATTGACTTATGAAAATTAAAATGATAAAAGTTTAAATCAACTGAAAATATTTATTACGGTTAATCCATGAATTCATGGTTCACTTTTTGAGAATTGAGATGAACAATTTGTGAAATTTAATCTAGAAATAAGTTAAATGCGTGAATTTTCTCAGAAAATCCCAAAATTACGCTGATTTACAAGTGCTTAAGATTGAAAGAATTTCCAGCCATAATCTAAGAATGTTATTTTATTGGCGTGAAAATACAACATATTTTATAAAATTGGACCTTGAAAATTTTTATGATTAAAATAAATTTATGATTTGAAATTAAAAGTAACGTTGGTTTTACATAAGTTAATCTCTTTATGAGAATTATAGAAGAAATTCATTTGTTTACCTTAAGCTGTAAATTTTGTAAACTCTTTTAAAAGTTGGATTAAAGGTGTAACTCACAGAGGAGAAAAATAAATTTATTTCATCAACTCTTGCAGTGTCCATATGAACTAATCTGGATAAGGAAGGTTAAAACATCTTAACAATTGTCATCAATCCATGTATACTAAATATACCTCGTTTTTACTTCAAATTTACTTTCAAGTCAGTTTGAGAGACCACATTTTAGATAAATCGGAAACAAAACAGTTAAAGATACCAAAATTGCGTTTGTTCTTATCCTTTTCTAAAAATCCCCAGGGAAACATTTAAATAAATGACAAATTTACGAATAACATTACCTTTATCTTTCTTCGTAAAATCTTGCGAAAAGAAAAGGTAAAATGGAATAGTTTAATTCGCGATATTATTTAAAACAAAAATTGATCCATAACGCCCGAACTGATTATCAATATAAAGAAAAATCAGTTTTTTTAACAATAAAAAATTGACATGTTCCAATTTTTGATGTATAAACATATCTCTTTTGGTGTATGCCGTACTAGATGAGAAAGAAAACATAAAGTGAAAATAGTTTTATAAACACACACCATATCGTTATATAAATGCAACGAAGGAACTTTTTGGCAATGAGAATAATGGTATCCAGGGTTTTTATCACTCAGCCTGAGTTAAATAGAGCGTTGAAGAAAGTAGAGTCTTCTGAAAAACATCATAAACAATTTATGCGCATGACTTTAATTTATCCCTAGATATGATAAATATGATTCACGATATTAACTCAAAATTGAAGTAGTATGAATAAAAATATAAATTACCTTTTGCACCAATAACGATAAAATACTGTTTTGACTAAAAATATTGGACTACTTGTTATAACATTTTACACTTTAAACGATACTTATAAAGATGTTTCGCCTATAACCTAGATATTTCAACTTTACGAAGATGAACACGAAGAATTGCTCTTTGATACTATGTGAACTTGAATTTTAACCATAAAATACATGTTCAAAACCACTCAATTTTGCCAATTATTAAGTTAGGATATCGAGGATATTCAAAGTTATCTTTCAAATTAAATTTAAAAAAAGTAGTCTTAAATTGTTGTGATTCCAATCTTGATTAATTTTGAGAAAATTAAGATTTGTTTGCCAAACATAATGATGACTTGACAGTTTCTTGAGTTTCAAGACAATAAACATGTAATTTTATATATTAACAACGTCAGCAGAAAAGTAAAAACATAAAATTATAAAATTTATGCCGAATAAAACTGAAAAACTGTAAATATAACAAACTTGAAACAATGTAAATTTTAACTCTACTTCAAAGCCAGTTTTCTACATATGAATTCTTTTTCCTCAAGAATATTCACATCATTGTTCGTTTTTTGAATGCTTTACTGTAGGTTAACCTAGTTTTAAAAATTTATTATTTTCGAAACATTATTTCATCAAATTTAAAAGTTTTTCATTTGTAAAAAGTAAATAAAAAAATTAAATTAACAGAAAAAGATGATTTTCTTTAATTAAAAGATAGATCTTGTGTTGTTTTGTTTGAACGATTTAATATTCAAAAGTTTAAAACTCGTATTTTGTTTGAACCCGATATTTCCAATTAAGTTAAAATTTTGATCAAATCACTAACTTCAATTTTCAAATTAAATGCCAATCATATTCACAACAAATCCTGATACACAGAGCAAATATTTTTGAATTCAACAAATTCGATATTTTACATTAAAATATGTGATAAGTATCTCGTCGATATAAACTCACATGTAAACCACATCATATGCTGGTTTTTATCATTGACCCTAAAGTATGTGATAGATATAATATTGGCTGTCACCACAAACGATTCCAAAATGTTGGTTTAAAACAGCAAAAAGTGTTTCAAATATGAAATTTGATTGAAAGAAAATAAGAGAATATCTATTTATAATGAAATAAAATTTCCTGACAATTCAAAAATAATTCACAAAATAAAATGAGAAACTTTTCAAATGTTAAAACTCATGTTCTCAGATATGAATTTTTTGTCAAGTATGAAATAAAAATCAAATGACCATTTAAATATTCAACTCACTTGAACTATTTAGTAAATCGACAAAAAACAGATGAGGGTAATTTTCTGCTGTATTAGAGAATGAAATAAACATTAAAATGCAATCTCAACTGAACAACTTAGGAATTTTTCATAAAGCCAGGTTTATGTACTCTGAAGTATTGGGAAAGAAAATGTTAAACAATACATCACATACAATAACGATTAAACCTAAACCATTGATATATAAGACAAAAATTTTTCGAGATCCCCAGAGTCGCATTTTTTAACAAGGAACGGATGTATTACTAACAGAGAAGCAGGCGCACGATAAATTCTTTCGGTCGCTAAACAACAATCCATGAATGGAAAGATCATATTGTTGAACTTGAATTAAAACATAATAGAATACTTTGGGATTAATTTTTGCTGGAATAATATCTTTTTTTCCGATAACCTGAAGTTTTTGTATTGCCTCTTGTGGAGTTAAATCATATAATGGAGGCTCCCCGGTTAACAATTCGATCAAAATACATCCAACTGACCAGATATCAACTACAGTATCATAGCGCTCCTTTTTAGCGATTTCAGGAGCCATCCAATAAGGAGTCCCACAAATCTCACTCGTCATAAATTCTTCCTCTAACTTTGTGCAAATGCCAAAATTCGATATTTTAACCTAAAAAATAGATGAATCCATAAATATTTTAAATGAACATAATTAATAAATGAAAAATAAGCACGTTATTGCTTTATTGATGAGTGGATGAACAATAAGTCGAATCACTCAAACTTTTGACTTTGAAACTTACTCAAATCAAATTGAAAAACTGCTTTCGACAAGTTAACGAGATACAGATAACGGATTAAAAACTAATTAAAATTTGATTCTAAAAACAACCTTACTAATTTATTTTCATAAAAAATTTACCATAGAGCGTAGAATGAATAAAATATATAATCAGTCAAAATCTAGTTAACTGAAGTTTATTTTAATAAGATGGCGAATATCGTAGAGAAATATTATTGTTATTTTTGAAGTATAAAATAATTCTTTGAGTAGAATCACAAAAGTGTCTTTAAATATTTAAACCACGAGGCTATGGATTACAATTTGGTGATTGTTTTCAGAATATAAGCGATTCATAGAATTTTACATAAATAGGTTAGTTGAGTTTTCAAACAATATTTTTAAATTTAAATAATTTCAATTTTTTGAGTTTTAAAATTCAGTATAATTTAATCAAAGAAAAAATTCAAGATTAGACGAACAAAAGTGCAAAAATCATCAACATAAAATAAGTTTTAATTAGCTTAAACTTCAAATTAAAAATGCACACAGACGTTATCTTTATGCATGAATAAGCTATCATGTTATCAAACATTAAAAATGGCTCTTGTTACACTGGCTGCCTATCAAGAAGAACATAAAGTTTATATTTGAATACTCATTAACTTACGAATTAAAATCCAATGTTTCATTTTGTTATATAAATTGAAAAAATACAATAAAATTCCATTTTGACTTTTAAAACATAACTTAATGAAAATATTAATGATGACGTAAAAGTAATAATAATCGGACGAGTTTAAAGATAAATCCAGTCTACATTTTATAATTCCATCGAAAACTTGGCTTTCTACCATGATTACAAATTATTTTACATCAAATTAAATTGATAGTATTTAAATTTTGGAGATGCGCAAAATTGCGCTTTAAATGCTTGTTAAGTTAAATTTAGTGTTAAATCTCAGATTATAAAACTATTAAAAGTTATTTTCTCTTTTTGCCTGGAAGGAATCTGCATATTTTAAAGAACAAAATTCTTATTATAACTTTGGCAGGTGACCACCTAACGACATCAAATAAATCATTTAATTTTATAAAACCATCTTAAATCAATAAATTAAAAAAGGTTAAATGTTCAGGGTTTCATAAAGTGAAGTTTCTCGAGTTACGCGGTTATGGACAGAATACGACAGTATATATCATAGGATTAATGGGTTTTAAAAATCTATGTTAAAAAAGTAATCGAAAAAGCTGCGCATTAAAAATAACAGTTAATTTTATCGAGGCAAACAAATCAGTAGTGTTCTCATTGACACAAAAACGTTAATTATGAGATAAAATTGGCTATACATAAAAATATAAACATTATAAAGATAGAATCATATATTTAAAAATGTTGAAAAAACTTACAATTCCACTTGAAGAGACTAAAATGTTATCTGATTTAATATCACGATGTATGAACCGAGCTAGATGAATATATTGTAAACTGTTTAAAATGGAATGAATTATATAAGCGACGATTAGATCAGAATAACTAATATTTATGAAAGACAAACTGGTCATCAATTTGAGGTAATTCTTTCTTAAATATGTTATCAATTATCTGACATAAAGCAAGCTCGTTTTCACTCTTAAAGGCAAGTAGCGAACACGAATCCCAAATATATGCCTCTATAAATTGAATTATATTTGGATGAGAATGGTTGATGTGAAAATCTAGTTCGTCTTTCAATTCTTTAAGAGCTTCTGGTGATTCAATATGATGAATTTTCATTGCTAAAATTTCTTTCGTTCCTTTCTTACAAGCATAAAAATAGATATTGGAACCAAAGTCTTGCATCGTGGTGATGTTTTCAAAAAAGCAAACGGACTTATTTTGTGAACATTCGATGTAGGGGAGATATCAATATCCAAACAGGTTTGGGATTTGAATTTTTATGATGAATAATGCGGTTCCGTTTATGAGAATATTCCGATGTATCTGCGACACTTAGAAAGTGGCGTATATTATCATTTACTGGAGAAGTAACTCTTGGTGAAGCCGGATACGAATGGATGAAATCCTCTCGCCATTTTGACGGAACGCCAATCAACAAAGATTCGTCCGAATCATAATAGACATGGTGGCGATGCTGAAAATTTGTCGGGAGACTAATAGTTGGAATTTTTTCAATGACCGTTTTTTATCCATCTATTAATTAAAATATATTCAATCTCAGTGAGAAGATTAGAAATATCATCATATTTCATGTTATTTTTTCATCATATAAGGATTACATACTTGACAAAACTGGGCGTGTAAATGTATTAATTATTCCGAATAAACACGACAAACAATGGTAGACTTTCAGCTTATTGTTCAAAATTTTGAAACTCTCAAATCTTCAATGAAAAACGAGGAACAAAATTACGAATCATTTCAAAGATTTCTGATAGACTTAAATTTAATCTTAGAAACTTTGAAAATAGATGACCAAAACGTGTTTAAAAAAATGTAAGTTTAATTTGAAAAATATCATTTTCATTTTAATTTGTTCGTTTTTATAATTTTTCTACCCACCCACTTTTATAAATTATAATATCAGTTGAGATCCATCTTATAAGCTTGCTGAAAAAATAGTTTGTAACATTGTTTTTTAAATCTAAGATATTTTGATAAGGCATAATATCGTTACGCCAATATCTGTATGTTCGTCATAAATTTATTTATCTTGTTAACGTTCAATGAAGCTAACACCATTTTATCTAAATATCAATTCTTAAAGATTGCTAGAATATGTTTTGAAACAATTCTCAATTGTTTATAACCTATCATTCTGAGAAAACATGAGTTTAAACATTTCTCAAACAGCAAATTTATAATCAACAAATCTATAAGGCCCCAAAGATATAAAATAAGGTTAACTTGGCATTTTATAAAATTTTCCAACCTATTAACAAAGTATATTATTTGCTTTGCATAACAAAACGATTAATTAATTTTTGAAAACTGTAAAAGATATCCAATTTAATTTTTAGAATAAAAAAATGGAAAAAGAATAATCAAAGCCAATAATATTTTTGGTTAAATACCATTAAATATTTATCACCGAAGGTGTCTCCGTAAATAACGACATCATTACGAAATTCAATGTAAACGTCCGAGCGTGCTCATAAAATTTTGATATTCTTGTTTATTTTCGTTTCAAATTTTCACTTTTTTACGAATGAAATCCCCGTTCAATATCATTAAAAATTTAAAAAACTGATGGATCAATTTTAATAAGCGGATTAAGATGAAAGGTTTATTCTTACGATTCACAATTTAATTTACATCAGTTTTTCTTCTTTACTAAATATTGAATTCTTAATTATAAGGTTAAATCGAATAAAATTAAAGTTTAATAACATTTGTATTTGAAAATCATTTAACTGTCTCCCCAGTGATTAAAAAGTTAATACTTGCATCTTATTTTTCCGCGTAACTTTATAAAATTGTGATTATTTTCAAATTTTTTTAATTCTGATATTCCAAGGTTTATATGTAATTTAATTGATTTAATTAAAATCTTCAAAAAAGTAACAAAGAACCTAAATGCAAAATAAGCGTGTTTTTGTGAGTAATTTATGAAATGAAACATGTAAATGCACCAGTTTTCTTGATTTAATTGACAATCCAACAAAAACGACATTCTCAAAAGCTTTTCCGTCACTATCATGAAATAAAGCAATAATATGATCAATTTAAAAAATCTCTAAATAAGTGTGATTTTGATTCATTCCATGATTTTAAAATTCTTTGATATTGAGGAAATCTTTTCAAAAATTATTCTAAAGGACCCGATTAAATGCGAATGAGTTTCATAATCCAACATAAAAAATGCAAGAAAACTTATTGCCTTACCGAAACCAAAATGAATAAAGTTTTAATAAAAAGCTTTTTCTGATGTTATTTGCATTGAAGGATAAAAAAGATTCAATGATCCTATCTATCAAGCTAATTTATGTTCTTCTTAATCTTTAAATGCCAAGTATCATTCTTTCTTTATTCATAAGATTAACATATTTGTATAATTGTTGATATAGATTAGCTAAAAGGTAAAATATATGCATGATTAACCATCTAGTTTTAATGAAATGCATTTCTGAATGAATAAATTTTTAGAATTTTTTGTGGTTACTTTTTCAGCATATGGCTTTTATTTCTCAAGGTGTTTCCTTCGAGTTAATCTCCCTATTTTTTAATGAATCATACATAATTTTAAACAAGAATTTGTGTTCAATTTTGTGATATCAAGAAATTCTACAGGAGATGATCAGTGGGAAGCGTTTGCTCCTTATGATGAATTTATGCAATTTGGTATTTCTTGAATTTAACTTAAGGGTCTTCTGTATATGAATTTATAATGAACCATCTGATAAAATATCTGAATTCGTCTAAACCACAAGAAATCGAAAATATTTTGAAATTATCTTGTGAATTGACAAGCTTCAGTCAGCTTATTCTCTTTAATACAGATGTCCTGAAAGACTCTAAAAATATCAATGATACGTTTAGTATACTTTCCGAAATATTTGAAAAACAAAAATCTGTTTCAACTCAACTCTGCTTTAAATTAATTGGATGTGTTTGTAATGAAAATGGTTTATTAGTATTTTAAAAAATTAGCTCAAGCCCAACAATGTTTATTGAATTCAAATCTTCTTTCCAAATTTATAGGACGATTTAAAAATTACTTATCCCAAGAGAAGGAAGGGGATCAGGATATTGATGAAACACAACAGGCATTTAAAACAATCAAACAAATATCAAACAAAAACGGTATGATATTTTGTTGTCTTCAAAAAATTTTCATGAATTAACTCAATATTAATTGATGTTAAAAATAAAAAGTACTATTTTTTAAAAATAATCATCAAAAGAAAAGACATGTTAAATGTGGTATTTGCAGGTAGAAGCCAAAAGATAAACATTTTCATTTTTTAAACCCTAAGCATGCGCTATTATTGTGCATTCTTCAAAGACTTAAAACCCTCTACGTTTAACATGACGATCATTCTCGATTAAATATTTTATGATGTCCAATATAGTTTAAATTGATCAAAATTTTTTCGTCAACTAAAATTGATCATCTAGTTTAAACAATTTATGTAAAAGAGCTTAATGTTACGTGTAATTAAAAAATATACTTTCAATTATAATATAACTTTAAATGCTTTTCTGATAATTTTTCAGACATATTAAATTTTCCTCTGCTTCGAACCGGTTAACAATATTATTTTAAAATAATTAAATGTTTGTCACATATATTAATGATATAAACATCCCCTTTCTAATTGAAATAAATACAATTTTTTATTTAACTATAAAAGTGACATCAATTCTCAGAGTTTTAATAAATTGTTTCCACTTTTCATAAAATATCAAAAGATAAACTGGATTTTATTCAATTAAATAAATAATAAGTTTTATTCTGTCTCAAAAAAATAAAAATCATCCTATTTTTGAAAAATCAAATCAAACACTTTGAGAATTCAAAACATTGATAAAATTATGTTACCATAATATTTTATTCTAAATTAACTAATTTTCAATTTTGAAATCAATGAATAAATACTCATTAAAATCGTTTCATTTTTCGTAAATAATTTTATAATCTTGCCAATACTATTCAAAATATAAAATTCCACGTTGATGTATTTATGAAAGTGAACGCACAAAATTAAATGACCGCCACCTTTCTTTCTCATGTTCTTTAAAAACCTAAATTCATAATATCCCCAGAAATGAGCTTACTCGAGTAAACTTTTGAATGATTGTTATTATTTTACAGTTTGGCATTTATGAAAAGAATTTCTCATATTGTGTTTCCTTTAAGTTAATAATTTGATAGTTTTAATAAATTAGATAATCTTCTATCAACTCTGAACCATGCTAAGGTGGATTCTCTTCTCCTTCAATATATTGGTTCTCATTATAATCATGAAAATGATCTTCTATTTTTAGGTTGCATTGATCTTTTACAACTGCTTATTTGTCAAGGTTTACCATTTATGATATATTAAGATCGTGCACAATCAATAGCTGAGAAAGATTTATTATTTGATACAAGTCTCCTAATTTTTAAAAATTGTTCAATCGATGAAAATTGGAAGAGTTATCATAGATTTTTTGAAGTTATATTGATAAAATTTCGTAACTATTGTTTGTACTTAGAAAACAGCCAATTTTTGTATGACGTGTGTGAGATCTGATTTTTTCACATCTTTGTTAGAGTTTGTGCTGCCTTCTCGACTTTCCGATCAAATATCTGAAAATACTGCTCTTTTGTTGAATCTCCTCGTAATCATGACTATTCCTTGTATGTACTGTTAAATTTATAGTGGAACCATGTAAATATTTGCTTGATCAACATATGGATCGTTATATCACAAAATATATCAAATCATGTAATACAAAGTTTAAAGCTTCTCTCTGTCTCATTCTCGGAAATTTTTGTTCAAACGGTTCAGTTAGCTTTTTATATGAAGATATTATTGCACTTAAGTTGGTAAACGAAGACAATTTGGATGAAATTATCATCGAGTCCCTCCAAAAATTGTTTGAAACAATGGTATGTAAGCAATTTCCAACAAGGAATTTAACGAGGACCTGGGATTGAGCTATCTATCTATCCTTAAAAATCTTGCTGTGCCAAGTATGTCAATTTATATCAATATGAAAGTTCAAAACCGCTTAAAAATATTTGAACGATCTAAATTTATTGAAACCATACAACTTCTATGTGATGTACGCCATCCGGTAACTCTTCAAAAACTCTTTCTTCTGCTGAGAGTCTTGGTATGCGTTTAAAAGTAAAATTAAGGCTTCAAAATCAGACGAAAAAATATCCTCTTGTTTTGTCATCAATAAAATTATTTTTTGTGCAATTTTAAAATATTCAGTTGAAATCAGCGATTCATATGCCTTGTGTCGACCATCTGCATTTTTACTTCTTCTAATATTAATAGTGAGAGCAAAAGAACACTGTAAATTTTTAAAAATTATTTGAGTTGAAAATTTTGATTTTATAAATGAAAACTTTCTGTGCCAAATGGCGAATAATGTAAACCCAAATTTTTTATCGATATTCTTCTCAGAGCCAAATTCAAATGACGTCCTATTTTCTATTTTGAGTGATGGTAAGATATTTTAATAAATTAGAACATATTGAAAAACTTTTTAGAAATAAATATTTCAGTCAAATGCATCAGCTCGCAATAATCAAACCATATCGTCCACTTCTCGTCATAAATTTGATAGAGCCATTCAGGCGTTTATTAAATATAATATGTCATAACAATAATTCAGAAGAAATTTTCATAGAAGATGAGTTCTTGAGTGCAGTTTCATCCCTCAAAAACTATCCAAATATGATCAAATGGGATGAACTTCAAAAAGTTATTGGCGAATTTGAAAAATTTAAAAACAAAATATAACATTTTAATGACGAATCATATGATGCTACAACTTTATTAAATCTTCAAAAGCTAATTTTTCAATTTCATTTACTTAAAATTCTTTTTTATAGACATTAAATTTCTGTAAAAGAATTTATATCATACTTTTTTCCAAAATCAAGTCATCATTTGTTTCTATAAGTTATAATTTTCTGTACAGAGAGAGCCAACTCTAAAAATATCTTTTTTTTACATCTAAGAAACCCTCAAGAGATACACACAAGTGTTTTTCTTGTCACTCACTCACAAAATTATTTACAAAACGAAATGAAGATGGATAGAATCGTAAAATGTGTGTTTTACTCTGTTAAAAACTTAACTTGACATATATTAATGATACGAAGAGTATGTAGCTAATTTTAAGATTTAGAGTTTATGATTATTAATTTGTTTAAAGTAAAAAGTTGATTAATTCCCACCGAATTTCGATAAAAATTAATATTAAAAATAAAAAACATTTGAGTGCTTCGTAACTTTATCTACGCATCGAACAATTTAAATCTTTTTATCAATTGAAAGATTAACTATTTTTGATAAATTTCATCTAAAAACACCATTTGGTTGAAATTTATTCAAAATGATTTTTATTTTCGATGATAAAATTAATTTAAATTGAACAGTTTTTAAATTAGCATGTATATCCTTTAACACTCTTTGTTTTTGATTTTAATTTGATATAAATCTTAACTAATGTTCAAGGATATTTTCAGAAACTGGTTCACCTGCGAATCTATCTTAATTCGAGATTTTGACAAAGTTCAGGGTGTTATTGCTATATTTCTCGAAGTCGATGAATCCTCTATGATTGATATATTTGAAGAGTTATATTTTGCAAAAAATTAAAAACATTCAATAAACTGTGTTTGCATTTTATGCAAACAAAACTTTTCAACAAGTGAAATATTTTAAATTTAGGCTGTGATAATTGATATGATTTGGATGTTTATAATTCTGATTTTCTTTTATTCCACATAAAAGTGTTAGGTTATTGAATTTACTTCTAATATGCTGATCTTCATTTTAAAATACTTTAAAAAAGTTTGATTTTTGTGCAAAAGAATGATTCAACTATCCTTAATTTAAAATAATGTTTAAAATGTAATTTTAAACTATATATTAAAAAAGAACGAACAAGATTGTTTGCCACCATATATATTTTACAGAAATAATATCTTTAATGAATTCTATTCTCCAATTGATATAATATTTATGCTTCTCATAACTTGTTAAATTATTTGATATCTGTTTGTACTTAAATTCTATTTTCTGAGTTTTATAAATATTTAAAATTTTTGCATTTCTTTGAACGTAAATATTCCATGAGAAACAAAACTTTAAACTTTTCGATTTCAAACCAAAGATTCTATCAATCTAAAATTACATTTCAAAAAAGGATGATACTTAATTCAGCCGTTATCAATCACTTAATGTTTTCTTAAAATCGATTAAAATGATTTTCATTCCAAAAAAAACATGTTTCAAAAAAATATTCACCATTCAATCTGAGTTTATAATTATATTTGTTTATCTGCTTTGAATTTAAGTTGTATTCATTAAAAATTCTATTTTGGAGGATTTTATGGGTTCTTCCATTCTGTACCGTGATTGAAAAAATAAAAATTGGAGATTTACTTAGGATATCAAGTTAAAATACATTGTTTTTGTTCTACACATTTAAAACAATTTATCTTTTATTTGAAACATAATGTTTATAAAATCAAAAGTGAGGAAACAATTAGACCATAAGTATTCTATCTTCAGTTATTCATGTCACCATAAATATATTTTTTGTTTCGTTGAGTTATAATCAATAATCTGTAAGTACATCAACAATTAAAAAATTTAAGACATAAATTTTACAAAGTGCAATCCCATAATCAACATCAAAATAATTGTTGATATATAACATGTAAAACTATGAAATTAAAATAATTTGAAGATAAGTGTTTTATGACAATTCAAAAATGATTCTTAATAATTTTAATGGTAAAATGGCCGATTTAGTTCCTTATTAAAACTCTATTCACGAAATATGGAGCACAATCCTGTATCAACTTGATTGAAAATAGATGTTTTGACAGTTAAATGAATGAAATCATGATTGAAAAAAATTCAAAATTTATCTTGAGGGTCTTTAAAATGCGAAGGATACAGAAATGGGTTAAAGAGATTTTTGATCAAATTAATACATTTAACACCATATTTGCAGATATTTTCGCTTACTTATTACGTTTTAATCAATCTAAAATCAAACTTCACCTACAGGAGAAAAGCAGAATGAAACATTAATGAGCGAAAATCTTTTAATCGTGATTTGATGAAGCTGTCCCTTTAATGAGAGAAACCAGACTGTTACAAGTCAAGCCGAACAGTTTTCTCACAAATCAGTAAACCGCAGGCTAAAATACTTGATAATAGCTCAAATAGAATCTCTTCATTTCTATAATTGATAAGCTATTTTAATTTCAAATCATAATGTCTTTGGGAGTATCCATCATCTTTACGTGTTTCAAGTAAAAGTATAGCGCGGTTTGTTTTTTTATTAAAGTTAGATATGATTTGAGAATAGAACTAAATTTACATTCCAACATGAAAAATTTTTCTTTTATAATCTACCATTAAACTTCACAAGTATTTAAATCTTTCGAGTATTAATAAATCAAGTATTGAATTAAATATGCAACAGATAGGATAGCTGTCTTGTAAAAATTGATATAATTCCATAACTACGTCTGAAATTAATGTGAACAAATCAAAACGATTTAAAAAAGTTCAAACAACTTTTTGCTCAATATTAAATTGGTTGATTCATGATATCACATTTTCAATCACTTCACAGGAAATAAATTTTTCATTTTTAGTTTAAATTTTATTATGTAATAAAATGATTAATATCAATTAAAAAATACTTAAACACTTTATATCATAACCCTTCTTTCATATGTAAAACTTTATTTATCATCAAAATATGAGAATATGAATTTCAAAAATGGCATTTTTGAATAATTTAATATACTTTTTGTGAACCAATACAGCCACAAGTATTTGGCCATTACGCATGTATACACGAAAGTCCTATCCGTAACTTAAAAAACCCAAGTATTTTTGTAAAATCTCAAGAAATATATATCAATTAACATAAGAGTATATCTCGGAGAAAGGGTAATAGTCTTTTGTTAGAAATGTAATGTTAGTTTGAAGGCGAATATTATTTCGAATAAACCATTAAAATATAAAAATACTTTACATGTGAAGTTATTGAATCTATTACAAAACTTGTATTCCCATTGAGTTTTTACTGTACAACATCAACAATTATTATTTTATCTACAAAAATTAGATATTTTAAATAATAATTCAAAATTGATTAATTTAATCTTTGAATAAAAAAAGTTAACATTTTTACTTGAGGTTCCAGAAAGTAAACTCATTATAGAGTATACGTTGTTTTATTCACAAAATTTTGATTCAGTGATTCTTTAAGGAATATAAAAACTTTGAATTGCATAAACAACATCAAAATAAATTGGTTAAGATAAGAAATGGTCATTTTATGAATATTTTTTAAAATGACAGCCTTATAACTAAATGTATTATATATAACAACATGAAATACTTTTTTCGTACAACCATAATACAATCGAAAAGTTAAAATAAAATGAGTAACTTATATAAGATAATAAACAAGATGGAAAATTAAGTTAAAGCGCAAGCGTATTTTGAGCATTTCTATGACACACTGAAAAGGAAATATGACAGCTCATTGGATAGCTAAAGTAGGAATATGATTTTCTAAGATATTTCATATATTTTAAAAATAAATAAACCCTATCATTTACCATTTTTACTGTGTAGATTTTCAAATTTATCAAGTATGAAAAGTTCACAATTTTTATTTGTAAAAAACCAATTGATTTTTTAAAAGCTAAGGATTAAGAGGGATAAAAGATGATTTTAATTAGATCTGAAGATTATAACATTATCCTTTCAAATCATTTATTTGCAAAATCTTATTTAATTGATATGTTTGAATTCTCAACAAGAAGGAAACCGAAAGAATCGTACAGTATTGATGGTTCAAAGAATTTTGTTCCCCCTCAATTCACTAAACAGTACCAATATTTTTAAGTAAAAAGGAAAAAAATGAAGAAGGCTTATTCATTTATAAACGACGAAGAACTGCAAACAGCGGTACTCATTATAAATTAAAAAAGAATCAACCCGATATATGTGGCAATCACTTGAATGATGATACGTTAAAATACCATATGCCTGGTGGAACAATTAATCCAAACGTTTTTTTAGGTAAAAATTTTTAGTTTGAATAGAATCAAATTCAGAAACACAAAAGAGAAATAAAAATGCATTTTCAAATCTTAAGTTTTTTATGAGAAATACTAAAAAGATGGACCACAGATCAATTGACAATATGGTATAGAAATTTACCCTGATACAGATGACTCTTTCGTCAAACTATTCCAACACGATGTCATCATGTTCAACTGACCCAACAAAGCTCATTCAAATGCATTCTTTAGACGAACCTAAAGGTATTTTCGGTCATCTATGATTTAGTTAAAATTCTTAAAGGAATGGTCACTAAATTCACAGTATATATACGATTTTATTCTAAGAAAAATGAAGAAAAGCTTGTCTCTGCAATCAAAAGTAAAAGTATTACATTTAATTAATTTGACATTAATTATCCTCCTTACATTTATTGACCAAAATTAGCCGTTATTTTTAATCTCTTTAAAAATATCATAATCTAATAGGTTAAAGTCTGAAAAAGCTAGTTAATAACGGATTTTAAATATCAAAAATTTGTCACGAATATGATTATTGTTTTTAATTCATCTTAAAAATTGATATTTTTAAACGATTAAAATTTGCGTCTTTGAAATTTAAAATATTTATCTTAAGAATATAATTGATTCTAGTCAACTTTTTAAGAAAGTGACTCAAATACATTTTAAAATGTGTTGAAAATTATTTATAATCAAGTTTTTATGTGATTTCCAAACATTATTTAAATTGTTAAAAATACCACAAAAACCCTCGAGAATTTCTGATACAAAATAGACTAGATTTCATATCATACTCATTATTTTTTATGAACATCAAAATTAAATTTCAACAGTCATTTTTGAAATAATTAATAACCATATTACTTTCTCCATTTATTAGATATGCGAAAAACTTTAAAAAGATTGAAGACATACAACTTTTTAGAATATCGCAATTTTTGGGTTGAAGTTCAGACAAATAGATTAGTATAATTATTATAGCGATTAAAGGATATTGTGGAGAAATTAGCCAAACATCAAGCATCTGGAGTTATCATTGGGCTCTTGTTTGGAGTTGGAGGTTATGGTGCCTATAACATAATGGAAGCGTTTAAGGTATATTTTAATGCAATTAATGTTTTCAAGATCCTATGTTATTTCATTTTTAACGATATTGATTTCATATTGTTTAACATAAATAATATTGCTGATACGTTCATTTTCGAAAAAATTTATAACCAATGATTGATGTTGCAAACAAAAAATCTTTTAATGTTATGACCTATAACACTTTTTCATTCAAGGTTGTAAAATGTAATAAAATATTTATTTAGAACTTTATTGATTGTATTCAAATAAAATTAGATAACCAAAATTATTTATTATTCAAAATATTTTGAAATATAGATATGTACTACCAATTTTCAAAACATTAAATGAGCACAAAACGTGTGTATTTTAAGCACTCATCGTTTTGTATAACCTTGTGTGATATTTTGTGATTTGTAATTGTAAAATTTTGGAATTAACTTAAATATCATTGAGTTTATTTAAATTAAAAATATCTCATCTTGTAAAATTGTTTAAAAACATGTGACAAAATTTATAATACAAACGATAATTTAACATCTATAAAACTAAAACAATTTAAAAAAATCAGTAAAAATCTAATAATCTCAATTATATGTGAATTTTAAAAGAAGATTTTCAATTTCTCATATAATCTTGAAAATCATTCACCATTTAATATTTTAAGAACTCGAAGGAAGAATTAGCTTTGATTTATACATGCATATTTAAAAATGCAGTAATTCTAAGTTTAACATTAAAGATTGGTGTTGTTCCAAGGATTTCAACAAAACAATGTAAATATCTTATTTTATTAAAGTATTCAAAGTCGAATTGATTCAATTCCTATCTGGGTTTAAAGCAAAACCTGAATTTGCATTTTTGGTCGAATTACTGACTGTATAAATCACATCAATATTGTAGACAAATAAAAAACAGGAAGATTCATTTCAAAAAGTCAACATAATTAATGACGCTTTCAATCTTTATAGTGTTTTATAATGTTTGATTATTTAGAATATAGAAGATAGAAATTTTACAGCTTTAACTGATTATCTTAAAGTAGAAAGCAATAAGAAAATCTCTGATGTGGCAAAATATTATTACCAAGTCTTGCATATTTATTAATGGACATAGAATTTCGGAATATCTATTTCTGAACATGCTATTCTGAATGATTGCCATCCTTTTTATTTGGCATATATCAAACATACAAGTAATATTTTTAGATATCACAGTTTCATGCTCCATATCTCAACCCACATATTTTGCTCTCACGATAACCCATCTTCTGCAAACAAAAAAGTTTAATAGCGTGTGCTTATATTTGTTCCTATGCATATTTGAAGTATCTAATTTATAATTAAATAAGTTGAAACATCAATCAGCATTCGACATATTTCAAGAATTCAATAATGCTTCAATGAAAGAGAAACTTCAAGAATACCTTGACACATCTTTTCATGACATAATCAACAATGTATTTGATACATATCGTTGCATGGTTTAAACAATCTTTATGCGCTTATAAATACAAACCATATTAAAAATCATGTGATTTAGATAAGTAGATCGTGAAATGTCTAAATTTGTCATTTATAATTTTTGGAAAGAATCTTGATAAAAATTTAATGATTTGTAAAATACATAAAAGTTATTTGAGAAACTAAGAAAATAAATCTTTCGATAGTTAACCATACTTGATGCAATATAGGATATAGTATAGATATTGTGATTATAAATCATTATTTTTTAATGAACGCTTTTTGCAAATTCATTTTAATATATAAAGGTAAACCATTTTAAAAAT